>CADDIJ020002824.1:0-48022 GCA_902809745.2 Tetradesmus lagerheimii
AAAAATGAGAGAGAGTAGTTACATGTGGGTCCAGTCACCATCTCAGATGGTATAAAAATGATGACGCACATCATTGCATTACGTGTTTCATCGACTTCTTGCTTAGCATTATCCTGGCCAACAGAGGTACAGTCTGCCTGGCTGTGCAAGCTGGTGGGACCGTCCCGCCAGTACATTCATTCTGGGGCACCATGACAAGGCCGCAGATGCAACTTGGTGCTTTATGTGTCAACCCACTAGTGAGCAGGGGTGCTGTTACTCGTCACGGCTGATGTATCCATGTTGTTGCAGTGACTGCCACACACATGCATAGGCGGGTGAACACAAATGATATTGGTAGAAAACAGGTCTGGCTTGCTGCTGTGCAGCCTGTGAGGGCCGCAAAGTTGCTCGGAATGCAGTCATACACTGCTGGCTCGAAAGTAGTCAGAGCGATGCGCTGCCACCTGGCACCGCAACACGTCTTCACCACACCGAGATACACATTCGTAAGATCTACGTGCGGCGTATGCAGATGCAGCAACAACAGCAACGGCTCTAGTCCAGCATGGGGGCAGCAGCAGCAGCAGCAGCAGCAGCATCGACCTGAAGATGGGCCAGTCAACCCTCCGGCAGAGCCGTCGGGAGCAGCGGACGACCCTTTAGAAGCCATGCTGTTTGTGGCTCAGCAGGAGATGGGCATGAACGTGGTGTGGGCAGATCCAGCAGAGGAGGAGGAGGAGCTGGAAGATGTGCTCGACGATTTGGAGGACGTGTGGATGAGGAACCCAGCACGTGAGTACACCATGTTTGGTCAACGTTGAAGTCACTGCTTTTGCAGCTTCTGAAATGATCTGGTCAGCAGTCCAGTGTATGCGTGCCAGAAGGTCACTCGGGCAGCTGAGTCAGCTTTGCATTGCTGGACAGGCACCTAAGCAGACGCTGGGACTGTCACTGCATAAACGACAGCTGCGAGTGGGCAAGGCAGTGCACTGCTGTAATGTTAGTATGCGCCACGGCCACCACCCAGCTGACAACAAGCCATGCCTGTTGCTGCTGTACAGACACATCTAGACATGTGATTACTGCAGTTTGTTGCATGATTTTTGCAATCAGGTATCCTGCGATCCTTTACACTGGCTGAGCTTGCCTCTGTGTACCACTGACCATTCTGTTGCCACTGCATTTTTCACTGCATTTGGTCACTTCTTCCTGCCACAGCTCCAGAGTGGGCAGAAGCCACGGGCCTTGTGCAGGATGCCACAGCAAGCAGCACAAACGGCAGCAGCAGCAGCAGCGTGCAGGACCCTGCCCGCAGCATACCCACCATGAGCTGGCAGCAGCTGCAGCAGTTGCTGCAGGAGCAGCAGGCACAGCAGCTGGTCGTGCTGCAGGTGGAGACTGGCAATGACGAAGCACCAGTCAGGTAGGCAGTGGTGACCAAGCTGCAGGTTGTATGCGCTACCTTTGTTTCATCTCCCTGAAGTGCACTGGGACACAGGGGAGCAACTGACCTTCAGTGACACGAACACAACAAGGGCAACCGCCTTGCTCTTTGCTAGTGATATGGAGCAGCTGTTGCTGTATGTGACGGGTGGACAAGTGCAGGGACAGCACCAGGCCAGGCCGCAAGCAATCATCTGCAGCATTGATGCCTGGCAGGCGTTTTTAAAACCAAACCTGCTTGGTTACGCTGGACAGCACAGTGCACATGCACCACAAGAGGGATGCACGCCGGTGCCCGCGCGGTTTTGCTGCTACTTGTGTAGCAGGAGTTCATCTGCCTGCAGGTGCTGTGGTGTGTCCCTATTAATGTGCAATGGACTTGTTCATTGCGGTTAATGCAGCGTAGCTGTATCCCTGCTTGCCTGGTCAAAGGCAAGCAGTGGGTGAGGTGACAGTCAAAACACGTCATTACCTCACTGCTGCCGAAGGCCCCTTAGCATGCGCAGGCGTCTAGCACTGCACGTTTCGTTGCTGTTCATGCGAACTGCAACTCGACTCGCTACTTCGGTAGCGTTTGGAGTGTTGCACACGTCCTATTTTTATCACTTCTCTGAAATCGATCCATTAATACCTCCGAATATCTCCAGATCGTTCTTACGTATATCTGAGAACAAACTAAGGACCTGCTTTAGGTCGGCCAGAGGCAGCTGAACGCACGGCTACCTGCGGCCGTCGCGTGCTCTTTCAGCCCTTTTGGCACGCTGGGCTTGAGTTAATGCGCTTTCCGCAGTTTCTTAAGGTCAGCTATCTCCGCTTAGGGGTGTAGATAAGTGACACAAGCAGCAGGCGCCGCAGCAGCACCAGCGTCAGGCAGGAGCACCAGCGGCTGGAGCTTGTCTTCACAGTGCAGTCCCGACAGACCGGCATTTTGCTGCACGTCAGCACGCAGCTACGTATGGCTGCTTACCTCCTCAGCATGAGGGGTTGTTTGGGCCCCAGCAACAGCAGCTGGAGCTCAGCAGGTGAAGCGCTGGCGCTGAGTGGCTGCTTTGACAGCCCCAGAAGCCACAGCAGCAGCAGCAATGGCGAGAACAGCAGCCTCATTGGCAGTGTGCGCCGTCGCAGCAGCAGCAGCAGCGCACACCTGATTGTGCGCCGCCAGTTCGGCAGCGCGCTGCGCATGGGCGCCACAACAGGCGGCTGGAGCAGCTTGCAGGCTTTCACAGCCAGCAGCAGCACTGGCAACGGAGGCATGGGCTCTGGCAGCACATCTGCTGGAGCAGCAGTGCAGTAAGCGCCCTGCGCACACAGCAGGCGAGTGTGGGGCGGCTCCCACGTAACGGCCAGTCATTAGGCTACTCGTCTGAACACCCAGCTGTTGTGTCATTAAGCAGCTGTGTGGGGCACATCATTGTGGTGCCTTTTCTTGACATCTGAGCATGGTTACCGTGCACAGCTTTCCTGCAAGCACGCCGCTGCACTGGCGCTTAGGATTGTGCGGCAAGCAGTGGCGTGCCATTGGTGCATCTTCGCATGTGCTCAGCTGGCTGCAGCATGGTGTTCCTGTAGAGTGGCTGGGTGGCCGCGCACCGCCCCCCTTTTACAAGAACCCTTTGCCATCTACCAACGCCAAAAGCAATGGTGGTTGTGCACTGAAGCGCCCCGCCTCAGCAAGTTGGGTGTGCTTACCAAGCTTGCCTCCCGCCCTGCATACTGCTCTAATGCATTTTGTGTGCCCAAGGGCAGTTCTTGGCGTCTGGTGATCAATTACAAGTATATCAACACCTTCAATGTCGCCCGCAAGTGCAGGTTTGAGACGCTGCGGTTTTTGCAGCGTTACGACTTGAGCAATGCCTTTGCTGTCAAGGCTGACATGGCAGACGCATTCTATCAGGTGCCTCTGCACGCTAGCGCAGTCGATTACTTTTGCTTTGAGTTTGCTGGCGAGTTTTATCAGATCAACTGCTTGCCTTTTGGCTGGAATAACTCGCCTTACTACTTCACCAAGGTGACTAGGCCTTTTGTTGCGCATCTGCGCTCCCCTGCGCATACACGTGTGCCGTCAGGCACCATGTACCCTGCAGCGCCTGGCAGCCGTGGCAGTGTAGCGCAGGTTGGCTGCAAGGTACTGCCCTACTTGGATGACTTTTTGTTTGTGTTCCCTGACCAGGAGACAGCAGCAGCCGGTGCTGAGTGGATCCAATCCATAATGTACTGGCTTGGCTTTACGCCCCACCCCACCAAGTCTGTGTGGGAGCCCACACAGCGGCTGGAGCATTTGGGCCTGGTTGTGGACCTGGCCCAAGGCACCTTCTGTGTGCCCCCAGCCAAGGTTGCCCGCCTCACCCGCCTGGCGCGCGGCATTGCTGTTGCTGCCAAGCAGAACAAGCGCCGCGTGCCAAAGCGAGCGCTGGCTGCATTTTGTGGATATGCGCAGTCTGTGCGGCTGGCTGTCATGCCGGCCAACCTGTTTCTGCGTAGTTTGTATGACGATTGTGCGTCTGTTTCTGGCTGGAATGGGACTGTCAGCATCTCCCGCCAGTCCTTCCGTGATCTTGAGTGGTGGGCGAGCATCCCTGTGCAGCATTTGTCGTCGCCTATTCGGTTGCGCCCGGCTACTGTTGATTTGTTTGTTGATGCATGTCCCACAGGCTGGGGCGCTGTGCTGCCTGTCCTGGGCGACAGCCCCGAAGGGGTTGCTCACGGCGCCTGGTCTGCTGCTGAAGCGTGCATGCACATCAACCAGCAGGAGATGCGAGCTGTGCGCATGGCTCTGCTGTCTTTTGAGCCTGTGGTGCGCGATCGTGTGGTGAGGCTGCATGAAGATAACACGGTGACAGAGTCTGTTTTGGGGCGCTTTGCTTCACGGTCCGCTGCTCTCATGGACGAGTACAGGTTGTTGTGGTCTGTGCTTGAAGATCTGCATGTTCAGCTGCAGGTGGTCAGGGTGAAATCAGAACTTAATAGAGCTGATGCACCTTCTCGCTTTGTTGACCATGGGGACTACCGCCTGGATTCTGAGATGTTTAGTTGGCTGGATCTTATGTGGGGCCCGCACAAAATAGACCTGTTTGCTTCGGCGGAAAACACGCACTGTCACTGCTTCTACAGTTTGTTCCAGTGCCCTGGCAGCAGGGGCGTTGATGCCCTGCTGCAGCCATGGTCTGCTTGGGGCAATGCCTTTGCTTTCCCGCCTGTCACCACCTCAATGTTGCTGCAGGTTGTGCAGAAAGTGCGCGAAGAGCGTGCAAATGTTACGGTGGTGGTGCCGTTGTGGCCGGCTCAGCCTTGGTTTCATGAGCTGATGCTGCTTGCGGTTGACAGCTTCCAGCTGCCTTGTTCGACGCTCACCGGCCCTATGGCTCGGCGCCACAGTTCCTGGCCCTTGCTAGCTGTTCGCATCGAGCACTAGCTTGCAGATGGTCCCGCAGCTAGGTGTTTGCTGCGCAAAGGCTGCGTGTTGGGCATGCGTGTGTACAGCGTGCTGCTGCTCAGCATTTGATTTGCTGTTGCTGCTGCTTGCAGCAGTTGTCGGCCCCAGCACTACATTCAGAGGTTTGAAGGTTGGCAGCATGTGTGCTTGCTGCAGTGGTGGTTTGTGCTGGTGGTTGTGTGTTTTGGTTTGCGTTTGCTTCTGCTGCTGCTTCTCGCAGCAGTTATCGGCCCCAGCCCTGGATTCAGCGGTGTAGGTTTGGCAGCGTGAGTGTTTGCTGCGTTAGTGGTGTGCGCTGGGGTGCGTCTGCTTGTTTGCCTGCCACATGTGTCGTGGCTTCTATCTGCGCGCCGTGTTGCGGCGGGCCAGGTGGGCTGCAAGCCTTGCTGCTTGCAGCCCTCCCCCTTCCTGTTCCACTGGTCTTTTCAATGTGGCTATTGGCTGAGGCTACCTGACCAGCAGTTTGCTCTGCTGACAGCTGGCAGCTCCCGGAGGCTGCATGCATTGCAGCGGGCTCGCACCTGGCTGTGTCCTTGCAGCCCTTGCATTTTCCTGCCAGCTGTTACAGCAGCCTCAGCCAAGCCTTCCCACTATCTATATCGTCATGGCGAAAGCAGTATTAATGTGCAATGGACTTGTTCATTGCGGTTAATGCAGCGTAGCTGTATCCCTGCTTGCCTGGTCAAAGGCAAGCAGTGGGTGAGGTGACAGTCAAAACACGTCATTACCTCACTGCTGCCGAAGGCCACTTAGCATGCGCAGGCGTCTAGCACTGCACGTTTCGTTGCTGTTCATGCGAACTGCAACTCGCCCGCCCTTCCCGCCCCTTTTTTTGTGGCTACTGTTCCGCATTGTGCACTGGGTGGTGGCGCTGCAGTGGCTGTGTTGCTAGCGGTGCCTCTGGTTTCAGGTGACTGACCACTGGTTGTCAGTTGCCGCAGAGTAGTTGCGCAACATGCACAACGTGCCGCGCTACCTGCCGAACCTGTGCCGCTCGCTGGGTTTCATGGTTTTATGCTGCCTTGCAGCAACGAGATGGTGTTGCCCGCTGCAGCCCCTACATAGTGTCATGTCCGCTGCCATGCAGCGTCTGACAGTGGTGCGCTGTCGTGCAGCTTTGATAGCTGTGCTGATGCTGGTTGCTTCCCATAGTGTGTGGTGCTTTGCAGCTCTCGCAGTGTTTCTGCTGCAGGCCTGCGTTGCCTGTTTCTGCGTTGAGCGCCCTTGCGCCAGGCTTGTTTGGGGACCTGTTCATTGCTGGTCCCCTGCCTTCCCTTTGCTGCCGGTGCCTGCACCTGTCTGCTGCTTTCGCCTTTCCTCTGTCTTGCCTCTTGTTGAATTGTGCCGCTCTCGGTGCTTGAAAGTGTGTAACCCCTCAAACGGCTATTGGCTGAGGCTACCTGACCAGCAGTTTGCTCTGCTGACAGCTGGCAGCTCCCGGAGGCTGCATGCATTGCAGCGGGCTCGCACCTGGCTGTGTCCTTGCAGCCCTTGCATTTTCCTGCCAGCTGTTACAGCAGCCTCAGCCAAGCCTTCCCACTATCTATATCGTCATGGCGAAAGCAGTATTAAAGTCAAGTACTAACAGAGCATGCTTTGATATTGCTTCAGGCTCTCCAAAGATATGTGAGGCAGCAGTGGTAAGTGGTTCAGCTCACACCAGCCGTGAGGTTCAGATGAATCACAGCTGTACTCGCTGCTTGTTGTGCTGCTTCGTCACTATCAACAATATACAAACATGCATGCTACAGCCTGTCTGCTGTTGCTGCAGCAGCTGGAGCGGATAAAGACAATAGAGGACTTGTGCTGTGTAGCACATTTTACTCAATTATTGTGCCACCATCAGTATACATAGGAACGGCTGCGCCGCCAGCGGCGTTACAATGGCCGCAGTCTGTAGGTGCTGCAGCATGATGACATACATATCTTTAGTGCACTGTATGATGCGGTTAAAATGCACTCTTGTTTGTGGCGCATGGCTTCTTGCGGACTCAGTTGATTCGATTCGTTTACATTTCCTTGAGGACTGTAATGTATAACGTATGCAGCACTCTAGCAGAAAAGCACGCAGAGACACCATATCTCTCTGGCTGTGTGATCTTGACAACATGCTTTTTGGTTGGTGTGCTTCTTCAGCACATGCTGTTGGCTGATTGGGGTGTGTCACACACCGCAGATATAATCTTATGCTCAATCTGGAGAGACCCTGTGCTCAACGGATGGCCTCAATGGGCTACATTGTGTGCTCATCTTCTTTCGTCATGCGTTGACATTGTGCTCATTTTGGGGTGGCTCATACCATCTGAGATGGTGACTGGACCCACATGTAACTACTCTCTCTCATATCCTTGTTGCACCATATGGGGTTTTGCTTCGATCCAGGCAAAGTTGGTCTCGTTGTGTAGATCTTCATGGCTAGATATGATTGTTCTGGTCCCTTTTGTGAACAGATGCTTGTCCTGCGAGTTCTGGTCAGAGACAGATTGCGTGGCAGCAGTGAGAAGTGGCAAGTTTGGCCAGCATTGCACCCTGTCCCAGGGTTTGTTGTGTGGACAGCAAGCCTCCAACCACAAATGTTGTTGTGGCTGGGATTGAGGGCAGTAACAACAACAGAGGTGTGTGGCTGTGGTTGAGTTCGGCCAGGACTATAAATAGGGCATGCCTTTTCAGTGCAGGCTAATGAGCCCATCCATGTGAATCCACTGTATTACAGTGCAGTGCCGCAGTGCTGCTGTCGCAGGCTGTGCTTGTGCACTAGCACGCAGAAACTGGAGCAGGGATTGCCCTGTGTTGACTGGCTTGCACCAGACAGCAACCGTGTAACTCTCTGGTCCCCAGCTCTTCCCGGGCTCCCTGTCTGTTCAGGTCCCCCTTTACACGCAGCATACCAGAATGTCGGCCCTGCACCACGTGCAGCACGGCTGTCGGGGTCCCTGCAGTGCCCGATCCCTGCTGCTGGTGCTACGGCAACAGTGCTCCAGGAGCCCAGGCACCCAACGCGTCACCGAACACCACTGGCGCACGAGTCGTGTGGGTACCCCCACCGCGGGGCAACACCTGCATGCAAGGCTGTGCACACGTGCAAGCCTGTGCATGCAAGCAAGGTTTGCCTGACTTACTTTAACGCGCCGCTGATTGTCAATGTTGAGCAATCAAAACACAGCTGTCCAGATCCAGGAGCTTCCAACTGTATACCAGAAGCGTAGTTTTGCACGTTGGCAGGCTATGTTGGTGTGCTAGTGTGCAGTAATGTGAAATGTGACTGTGGCTGGACAGGGCTGAAGCAGGTTATTGCACAACCCGCATATTGGGCATGCGTGATCACGCTCATGAGCCTCACCTGAAGTGCAAATGACAGCCTGCTGTTGTCACAGCAACATCATGGCATGATGCAGCACTGGTGTCAAACAGACTTGACATGGATTTGGAAAGTAGCATTGACTGTCAACAACTATGCCGAGACCACCAGTGCTGCTAGTGCGCCTGAGTGTCACCGCATACTTTTCATAGTTGCATCCAATGCTCTGCTGGCAGGACAGTACTACTACCGTTACTGCAGCTAGATAAGCATGCAAAAACGTCACTCATCATCATCATCATGTTACCCATTAAGCCATAGCATCAACGCCATCGGCCCCGCGCCCCTCAGGAGCGGAAGAGGCAAAAACGTCACTGAAGTTTGAAACCTCTAAAACGTCGTGCTTCTGTGAGACAGGAAGTTACAAGGTAACTTACACTGTAACTAGGGCATGTACTCTATACTGCACCCACTGGCAGTGCATAAGCTGTGTCAGTTGTCAGGATTGCAGGGCCAGGGTCTTTCAACTCACCTGTACTGCTAGCCCAGTGGCCTGAGCGCTGCAGGCTGCCATCATGGCCTGTGGCAGTGCATGCTGCACAACCTGCGCCGTACGCACTGTAGTCTATGGAGCAGCTGTTGGAAGCGGAAGTGCCGCATTCTTGCCCGGCAAGAGCGGCTGCTGTTGGTGTCTCCTGCAAGCTGCGTACCTGTGTGAAGATGTGGAGCAGCAGCACCGCATGCCACCTGCATCAAGTGCTACGCAGCAGGTGACCTGTGTTGTGCAATTATATCTATGTGCCGCCCTGCATTGCTGATGCACTGGCAGGCTGTATAGCAGCAGCCCTGCAGTGCAGCAGCTGCATCCACCCTCGCAGTTCTAACGCAGCCAGAGGAGCAGCAGCAGCAACAGCAGCAACAGCAGCAGCAGATGTTCATCATCATCATCATCATCATCATCATCATCATCATCATCATCATCATCATCATCATCATCATCATCATCATCATCATCATCATCATCATCATCAAATTGCCAGATCAAACCATAGCATCAATGCCATCGGCCCCGCGCCCCCCCCCCTTGGGGCGGAAGAAAGAGGGAGCACCGCTCCACTATGTTTGCAACTATTACGCACATCCCAAGCTTTCACAAGATACGCAGCAGATGTTGTATGAGCCTGCGCATCTTCCAGCAGTACCAGATCGGCTAGCAAGCGATGCGCCACAGCTGCTGGCAATAACCATGCTGTGCATGTTTGAGGATTTCGTAACAATGGTAACACCTGGGAGGGTGTTACAAAGCTGCCTGACGCAGTTACTAACACCAATGGTGCGGCTGTCTATAGGTCAACAGCAGCCACACATCAGCAGCAGCAGCATAGGCGATTCAGAGTTGCAGCAACCACTAACTCGGGCAGCAACGGCAGCAGCACTGCAGTGGGGACCACCAAAGAAGCAACCCATAGTGTAACAACATGTACAGCAGCAGCTGCAGCAAATGCGGACATCATCATCAGCAAGCCATGCATCGTTGCAGGACCAGGCTTGCAGGACAAGTGCAATTTGCTGCTATCCTTGACACTGCTGCTCCACTTGATCAGGTGATGCCGGTGCAGTCGAGTCACTTGGCGTACGACCGGCCCGGCACTGGCAGTGACAGTGTCAGGGCGTAAGTACCAATGCTGTGTAGTTGAATCGATGTGTTATCCCTCGTCGTCCGCATATAACTTGGCATTGACCTGTTGCATCACATTGCGAACTCTGTATCGACAGTGCTGCCGTGGTCAAAAAAGCCACGGAGTGCGTCACACGTCTGAACGCATTTCTTAATTATTATACCATATCACTTTGCTTGGTGCTGGGCAAGGACGGGTGCTGAAATTAGTATGCTGAGTATGCTGGCTCAAGAGCAAGTTGTTTATTGATCAACGGGAGCTCGTACGCCACCATGCGCGCTTGTAGGGCGCTTTTCCTTCGGCTGATAGGTGAGAGGATATATGTTCAGTGAGGCTATCACACCTGTTGGTGTGTACTGCTAGCAGCAGTAGCAGCAGCAGCAGCAGCAGCAGCAGCAGCAGTGACACGACTGGCTGCAGCAAAGCTAGTGCACACATACACAGCCGTTCAGTCGTGTGTGCCTTGACATAACCGGCAGGCATCTCACACAGCTGCGTTCGTTGGCCTTGCTGCGCCGCACATGTTGCAGTGGGCTGTATCTTGCACCCACTTTCCCACCAGTACTACTGCCTGCTGTCCTTGTTCCGCATGTGCAGCGCTTGCTGCAGTGGCATTATACCTTGCAGCCAGTCCACACCTGCTTGCCTCAGCAGCAAATGTAGCGGGCAGCAGTGGCGCCTCAATACCTGCTGGTTGGCCTGGCGGTATTGCTCAGTCATGCAGTGGAGGGTTTTGGTCCCAGCACAAGCTCACGCTCTGGCAGCAAGTGGTAGACATTGTTGGAGTCAGCAAGGAGCTATGCAACCCAGCTGCAAGATACCTGGCATTTGCGTGAGTTGGCTGGTGGGAACGGGTGCTGAAGACAGCAGCAGCTGGCCAGTTTCTGCTGGACGTGTGTTGCCTTGGCATTGGGGTGTCCTCAGGACATAATGGACTGCTGCCTTGCTGTTCACAAGTGCGTAGAATGTTGCAATGCTTGGAAAAGGGCAGCAAATGCTGGCCTGTCGGGGGTTTTTGATGGCAGGGCAAGTGGTTCGCAGCATGAGCTTAGCAAGCAAGCAAGCAAAGCCAACAGGGTAGCTGCGTATGATATGTCTGACCCATGCATATCAATTCATATGCAGGCCCACCAATGCTGCGCTAACAGCTTTCATGGCCACCATGGGGTTTGAAAGGGGTATCTCAGACCTGCAGCAGCGCCCAGGTCTAGCCAGGGAGATCCTAGCCATGCATTTGGTGCTGGCACTACCTCCGGACGCACAGCAGCAGCTCGCAAACGGAGGTCTTGCAGAGGTTCCCACTGAAGCGCAGGGTTTGCACAGCCGTTTGAAAGTCAAAGTGACAGCTGGGGGTGTGTTAGTAACAGATGGCCAGGGTGACAGCGCGCATGTGCTCAAGGTGCTTGAGCTGCAGGAGAACAAGACAGTTGTCATTCTGGACAGGGTGCTGTTCTCTGGTGAGGCAGCAGTTGCAGAAACTAACAAATCACTGACACACCATACCAGGTGCCTAGGCAGAGCTGCTGCCATTATGTTGCAACCACGCAGTCATCCTATGTTTTGTCTGCTTTTGAGCTTATATGCTTGACTTTGTTCGTGCACCACCTGTCATAAATATAAAAACAGACTACATGACATCAGCTGTCAGTATACTACCACGATCTTTGACAAAATGTGAAGAGGGTCACCCCTGTGTCACTTGCCTGCCAACAGGACACTACTACACAAGCTTTGCCAGGCTGTGCAATCACCGGCCAATGGTCAGCGACATGTGTGCAGCACTGTTCAAAGCAGGCGTGCTGCACTCGCTGGCCACAACCGACTTTTCTAACACAGTGTTCGTGCCTGGTGAGGGGGTTGCTGCAGCTGTCCGCATGCAATGCATGTTGTGTGTCGATGGCGTTTAAGGTGATGTGAAGTGAATCAGCACTCTACCAAAACAAGCATGCAGGAACACCCTGCCCCTGTATACAAGGCTGCGCACGCATGCAAGGATGTAGCACTTGGCATTGGTGTGCTGTGCCCTGCTGTGCGTGTGTAGGGTGTAATTTGCTAAGCACTGCTATGTGACAGCCTTTGCCACAGCTCAGATCTGTGGAGGTGTCCAGACAATCCTTCGTTGCTTGAAGCATTGGTTGTGTTAGTCCAGTTATAGGTGCACACCAGGTGATTGGCATGCTTAAAGTCCTTGCATTTTCACAGCCAATATCTGCTGCCTCTGTCTTGCAGGAAACCAAGCATTTGTGTCTGCCGGCATCAAGCTGTCAGCGTTGACGGACAGCAGCAGCAGCAGCAGCTCAGCACGCGTCGCACTTGTTGACAGGATCAGGTATCATGTTGTGCCCGGGCTGCACCCAATCCCTGGAGGCTTCAAAAACGGTGCTGAGCAGGCCACCTTGTTATCTGGCAAGCAGCTGCAAGTTGTGTACAAACCGTGAGTGCACAGATCCAGTGTTTTGTGCGCATGCGTAATGTTGTGCTGCCTTGATGCTCTGTACCTGCCAGAATGCAATGATTCTCGACAGCATGGCTGCCGGCATGGTGGGGGCGCTAGCCTGCCTGCCTGCAAACAGCAGCGTTAGTTGGCACTGTAAGGAACGTAAGGACGATGCACCAGCTGCGACTCACTTGGTGTGCGCATGAGGGTGACATGCTCACTCAGCAAATCGGCTGCATTGGGTCATGGAACGCTGTGGCTATAACTGGGGGGGGTCCGGAGCATGAATCTGCATGCATGCTGCGCTGGGTCCCTTCACAAGTTCTTGCTGGTGCCGCTGCAGAGCCAGCAATGGTACGGTGGAGGCGTCTGTTGTGGCTGACGGCGGCCGGCAGAGGGTGCCTGTGGTGGTGACAGGTGTGTACGTTGGGCAGGTGAGGGCAGGAGGGGGCAACGTTGCACACCTAGTGCTGATCGCTCACTTTGCTATTAGTGCTGCCCACCCCTTTTGCTCCAGAGGGCGCGGGGCCGATGATGTTATGGATTAGCAATACTTATGATGCATCATATGATGTTGATGATCATGATGTTATCTAAGTTGGCAACCACCAAAGCCTAGGCTTTGGCCTGTAGCATTCTGTGCCATCACTGATTAGTAATCATGTGCCACGTGGCAGTCAGTGCCGTGGTAGCAGCATGGCTTGCACTGGGCTGCAAGTAGCAGTGGTGCTGACGAGCTTTGGTTACTCTTACTGCAGCAGCTGCGGGCACCACAGATGTGGATGCCATCGCATCATGCACAAAGGTTCTGTGCACTGAGTTGCGTATCTGGTTTGACTCAGTCTGTACATGCTGGACGGCTTGCTTACATGGACAGCCCACTCGGAGCACCAGGAGGTCTGGGCGGGTCCCTCCTGGTCCAGCTATGCATTGCAGGTGCGCAGCTTACTTTTACATGGGTCCCGTCTAAATCCGCTCTTTAATAATAATAATCATTCTGATAAGCCCTACCTTTCGGCATCGGCACCGCGCCTCACCCTCTGGGGAGGCGGAAATTGAACGACTATTATTCTCTCTACTGGTGTAAGGTAGACCACCCAGACCCTTACACCCCTACTAGGCAGCATGTGGGAATCACCCCAGATGGTGGACTGCATACCTAGTAGGGCTGGTATGTATATAGCCAGCAATCGACGGAGTCCTGCGGAGAGTCGCGAGGACAATGGCAGTATCCTTCCTTCGGCTTTCGCCGACCGTACCCCTGAATCCAGGGAAATACTGCCTTGGCTCAGAATCGAACCTGCGACCTCTCGGACACAAGTCGACCGTCATCACCACTGCGCCACGTGTTTAAATCCGCTCTTTGACATGTCCTGTTGATTTTGCAGGCCATTGCCCATGGCATCACTGGAGTGCTGCAGCCGCCAGCCACAGCATCAGCCAGCACGCCGTCCAGCCTACCACTGAGCGCACGTGCGGCTGCAGTTGCTGTCCCAGGACTACCTCAAGCCGCCAGCAGCAGCAGCAGTACAAAACGCACAGCATGGTCTGGCACTGGCAGGCGTCTGGCTGGCTATCCTGACATGTCACGGGTGTTCATGCCGATGAACAAGGCGGAGACAGACATACGAGCCAAGGTGCACAGGATGACCAAAGAGCAGGAGGAGAAGTGGGGGAGCAGCTGATTGAGGGTGTGAAAATGCAGCGCATGCAAGCAAGATTGAGCGCGTAGAGCGTCACGGCGTCTGTATTGCCAGTTTGGTGGAACACCCCTTGATGAGTACTACTAGTCAGTGACGTGAACAAAACCTGTTACACATGTGCATGCCCAAGGGCGCGATTGTACACGAACAGATAACAATTGGATACGCATGCTCTTGCACACGAAATCATATCAGGGCAGGAGATGCTGCCATGAAGTCATGGCAGCATGTTTGCTCAAGAACACAGAGACGCAAAAGCTCCCTGGACCACTACACGGCAGGCAAGCTGGCGCCACCCCAAGCTGCCACAGCTACTGCATCTGCTGCATTCTCCCCGCTACCAGCGAACACGGAAGCTGCAAAGCCATCATCCCGACTGTCCCTGCTGCTGCCGCTCAGGGAGCAAACTCTGCAATGCAGAAACACAGCAGCAGCAAGGAAATCTGTGATGAGCGAAAGGCCAGAAACGCAAGCTGCATGATACAAAGGTCATAACCTTTGAGAAATTGTCAGCAAGGAGATAAAACTCAGCCACAGCACACCAAGCAATGTACATCAAACTTCCCTCCCGCTGTCCCTCCCGCACAAACATATAATATAACACATCTGCTGCCAACCAACTATCCAAACTTACCGAAGGGTGCCGGTGGCACTGCCTCCTGCTCCTGCTGCTGCGGCTGCTGGCCAGCTGCCCCCGCAGAAAAAAATTTAGCCACAGCACATCAAGCCACAGCACACCAAGCAACGTACAGCAACTGTCCGCACATTGCAGTGACAACAACTTGGTCACTCCACGTTGCTCCTCCCGCATAAATATTACAGAAACACATCTGCTGCCAGCCAACCTCCCATACTCACCGAAGGGTGCCGGTGGCGCTGCCTCCTGCTCCTGCTGCTGCGGCTGCTGGCCAGCTTCCCCCACAGAAAAAACTTTAGCCACAGCACACCAAGCAACGTACAGCAACTGTCCGCACATTGCAGTGACAACTCGGTGACCCCAAGCTGCCCCTCCCGCACAAACAAATAATAACACATCTGCTGCCAATCAACTATCCAAACTCACCGAAGGGTGCCGGTGGCGCTGCCTCCTGCTCCTGCTGCTGCGGCTGTTGGCCAGCTGCCCCCGCTGAACCTGCAGCAGCAGCAGCAGCAGCCCCGGGTGCGGCAGGGCCCCCTGCAGTGCCGCTGCTGGCGTACTCGATTGGCTCATCAGGGGCGAGGTCGCGCAGCACCAGGATGCCGCTGAGGGGGGCGCCACGCTTGACGGGCACCCAGCGCGACCCTGCACACGACAAACATGTGCGTCCAACGAACACGCATGAGTGCTGCTGACACGTAGTACAACTGCAAGTGTTGCGCCCAACGCCCCAACAACTTCCAGCAACAAGTGGGCCGCCACGCTTGACAGGCACCCAGCGCGACCCTGCACACGACAGACGGCAGACAACGGGCAACGATGCAGACACACAGAGACACTTCAGTGGCGCTGTGCGCACAGCATGCAGGTCAAGGAGCGCACGCGTGCAGGAAGTCATGCGTTGCAATAACATATACACCGAACCCCACGCGACGCATGTGGTGCTGACGTATGGGGCACGCATGCCAATCCGAGGCTTCTGTCATGTGGACCTGGCAACGCGCCCCTCTCGTATTCCTACAGATCACACTACACGCCACAACTGCCACAAAATGCAAGAATAGCGCGGGTGCGAGTGGATTGTCCGAGCACGGCCAAGCCCCAGCCCACCTAGCGGCAGCGCCAAGTGCATCACTTGGTGTGGCACCATCCTGCACGACGCAGTCACAGTGCAGCTGCTGCAATCACACATCCCACTCCAAACCCTCACAGCCCCACGCTGCAAGTCAAGTTAGCACACGGCCACCTCCATACGGCATATACACCTGCCGGCAGAGCCATGTGCTTCAATCAGTGAGGCACCACCCTGCATGGTGCAGTCACAGATCCCCACTCCACCCTAACACTACGCACACTACCAGTCACGTTTAGCACACGGTCAGCCCCAGCCAGTCCACCTGCCGGCAGCGCCATGTGCTTCACTTGGTGGGGCACCACCCTGCATGGCGCAGTCACATTGAAGCTGCTGCAACCCCTCATCCCCACTGCCCACCCTAACACTACCCCACACTACCAGTCACATTCAGCACACGGCCAGCCCCAGCCAGCCCACCTGCCGGCAGAGCCATGTGCTTCACTTGGTGCGGCACCACCATGCATGGCGCAGCTCCAATGAAAGCTGCTGCAACTCCTCATCCCCACTCCACACCTCAACACTACCCCATCTGCTAATCACAATCAGCACACGGCCAGCCACCAACAAGCCGCACACCTGCCGGCAGCGCCATGTGCTCGACTTTGTGTGGCACCACCCCGCATGACGCAGTCACGGCGCAGCTGCTGCAACCCCTCTTCCGCACTCCACACCCTGACACTACCCCACACAACCAGTCACGTGAACACGCAGCCACCAACAAGCAGCCCACCTGCCGGCAGCGCCATGTGCTTGACTTGGTGGGGCACCACCCTGCATGTTACAGTCACACATCCCAACTCCACTCCCTCACACTACCCCACACTACCAGTCACGCTAGCAAACAGCCAGCCCCACCCACCCACCTGCCGGCAGAGCCATGTGCTCGACTTGGAGGGGCACCACCCTGCATGGCGCAGCCACGCATCCTCACTCCACATCCTCACACTAGCCCAAACTGCTAATCAAATTCAGCGCCACCCACCCACCTGCCGGCAGCGCCATGTGCTTGACTTGGTGGGGCACCACCCTGCATGGCGCAGTCACAGTGAAGCTGCTAGGCTCCTTTTCCTTCTCTTTTTCCTTGTCAGCAGCAGCAGCAGCACCCTCAACCTTGTCATCAACAGCAGCAGCACCCTCCTTGGCGCCACTGCTGCTGTCACCGGCTGCTGCTGCTGCTGCTGCGTCGCTGTCTGCTGCTGGCTTGGCTGGCTCGTCCACATCCATGCCTGCAGCAAGAGCAGCACAGGACACAACAGCATTATATACAACTCAGCAAAGACCACTGGGGGGCGCGAGCGGGGCCTTGCGGGGCGAGGGGGATAGGCTGATGGGGATGGAGGCCACCACTCCTTACGTCCTACCTTGAGTGCACTAGCAAACCGCCAGCTGTGTGCCAGCATGAATCATCAAGTCTGAACTGTCAGCAACTACTCGTTCAGTGCAGTTCTGCAATCGAAGGTGTAAGCAGCTGAAACGACATCGCCCTGGAAAGCCCTGCCAACCAATGTTTCAGTTTGGGCCCCATGCCGTCACCTCCCGCTCCCCACTGCACGCACCTGCTGCCTTGCCTGCTGCCTCTCCCTTCTGCTTCTCCGCGTCCTTCTTCTTCTGCCTCTCGCGCGCCTTGGCAGTGGTGGACAGCACAGCCTTCTCAACCTTGGCCACCTGCGGCAGCAGCAGCAGCAAAAAAGGTTTGAACAAGAGTGAATGTTCTTGAACGCAAAGATTGTGTTCATGTTTTCATTGGACAGGGCAACATTGGTCACCTGCAGGCGCAGCAGCAGCAGCAGCAAGACGCACGATACAAGGCGTGAACAGCCGCGCCTTGGCGGTGGTAAACAGCACAGCCTTCTCAACCTTGGCCACCTGCAGGCGATGAGGCAAGCGCAGTAGCAACAGATGCAAAGGTGTCAACAGCAGCCCTGTTGTTTGCACACAGAGAGCACACATACGCTTTCGTACAACAGCGCAACCAACAGCACAGCCTTCTCAACCTTGGCCACCTGCAGGCGCAGCAGCAGACGCAAAGGTGACAACAGTCGCACTGCTTCATGAGCGCAGAAAGCACACTTATGTGTTACAACACAACAGCAGACGCAAAGGTGACAAAGCACACTTATGTGTTACAACACAACAGCAGACACAAAGCAACGGTGACAAAGCACACTTATGTGTTACAACACAACAGCAGACGCAAAGGTGACAAAGCACACTTATGTGTTACAACACAACAAACGCACAGCCTGTCAACCTTGGCCACCTGAGGGCGCAGCAGCATCTGCAAGACGCCCAAGGTGTGAACAGCCGCTCTGTATTTTGTAAGCGCAGCATGTGTGTGTGAACGCTTCCATTAGTCAGGGCAACGGAAACAACCAACAGCCACCGCAACCCCTGCAAAACGCCGCAGTGTCACAGCCTGTGCAACTGCGGTTCGCTGCCTCTGTTTGATGCTGCCGTAACAAGTCACACAGCCCTCGCACCTCCTTGCTGGTCTCTGTTTTGACCGGTGGCGGGTACGCGAACAGGCTGGGCCGTGCGTTGCAGGCCAGCTCCACCTTAGGAGCACGAAGCTGGGAGTCCAACCCGATGGCTGCAGTCGGGGCCAGACCCAAGCTCAGGAAGTAGCTGCAGGTGATGAGGCAACAGCAGCAGCAGCAGCAGACACGTCAGCTGAGGATCCCACTCAAGCAAGCCAGCCGAGTAGGCAGCAGGATGCAGTGGGCGCCAGACCCAAGCTCAGGAAGTAGCTGCAGGTGAAGCGCAGCAGCAGCACTGTTTTCAGCAAAAGCCCAAAGCGAGGCAGCACTGCAATACACCGCCAGTCAAGCACGGTGACAAGAGCAGCCCGATGGCTGCAGTGGGGGCTAGGCACAGGCTCAGGAAGTAGCTGCAGGCAGAAGTTAGCAGCAGCAACTGTATTCAGCAAAGCCAGACGGGAGCAACTTTATATTACAAAGCCAGTCGAGCAGGATAGCAGAGCAGCAAGCAGGGATGAGGCAGCAGCAGCGGCAGCAGAACTGTCAGCCGAGCACCTCTCTCAAGCAAGCCGGCAGAGTACGCAGCAGGATGCAGTGGGGCCAGACCCAAGCTCAAGACGTAGCTGCAGGTGATGAGGCAACAGCAGCAACTGTATTCAGCAAAGCCCAAGGCGAGGCAGCACTTCACTACGACGCCAGTCAAGCGAGGTAGCAAGACCAGCCCGATGGCTGCAGTGGGGGCCAGACCCAAGCTCAGGAAGTAACTGCAGGTGGAAAGCAGCAGCAGCAGCAGCAGCAGGAGCAGTTGTTTTGAGCATAGCTGAAGCGAGGCATCATATCCAACATGCCAGGCGAGCACATGAGCACAGCAGCAAGCGGGGATGAGCCAGCAGAGGCAACAGCAGCAGCACCCGCTTCCCGCCCACCTGAGCGGGTACCAGTACCAGTAGCTCGTGAACAATGCCAACCCAACCACGCTGGTGCGTCAGCTGCTGCCCTAGTCAGTGTCAACTGCTGTGAGCAAAGTTCATAAACATCAATAACAAGCTTGTAAAACCCTTCCCACCCACCTGAGCGGGTGCCAGTACCAGTAGCCCGTGAAGACCGCCAGCCCCACCACGCTGGTGCATCAGCTGCTGCCCTGACTAGTGTTCACTGCTCTGAGCAAAGTTCGAAAAAAACATCAGTAACAAGGTTGCAGCAACCCACTTCCCACGCACCTGAGCGGGTACCAGTACCAGTAGCCCGTGAAGACCGCCAGCCCCACCACGCTGGTGCATCAGCTGCTGCCCTGACTAGTGTTCACTGCTCTGAGCAAAGTTCGAAAAAAACATCAGTAACAAGGTTGCATCAACCCACTTCCCACCCACCTGAGCGGGTGCCAGTACCAGTAGCCCGTGACCACCGCCAGCCCCACCACGCTGGTGCATCAGCTGCTGCCACCACTGAGCAAAGTTCGAAAAAAACATCAGTAACAAGGTTGCAGCAACCCACTTCCCGCCCACCTGAGTGGGTACCAGTACCAGTAGCCAGTGAAGACCGCCAACCCCACCACACTGGTGCGTCAACTGCTGCTGGGCTAATAAGTGTAAACTGCTCTGAACAAAGTGTACTGGGATCAGCACTAAAAGCAGCTTGCGCAGCTGACAGCACACTCCTTTTGCAGACAGGGGACCAGGAAGACATAGTAACAACCCCCTTCCCACGCACCTGAGCGGGTACCAGTACCAGTAGCCCGTGAAGACCGCCAGCCCCACCACGCTGGTGCATCAGCTGCTGCCCTGACTAGTGTTCACTGCTCTGAGCAAAGTTCGAAAAAAACATCAGTAACAAGGTTGCAGCAACCCACTTCCCACCCACCTGAGCGGGTGCCAGTACCAGTAGCCCGTGACCACCGCCAGCCCCACCACGCTGGTGCATCAGCTGCTGCCCTGACTAGTGTTCACTGCTCTGAGCAAAGTTCGAAAAAAACATCAGTAACAAGGTTGCAGCAACCCACTTCCCGCCCACCTGATTGGGTACCAGTACCAGTAGCCAGTGAAGACCGCCAACCCCACCACACTGGTGCGTCAACTGCTGCTGGGCTAATAAGTGTAAACTGCTCTGAACAAAGTGTACTGGGATCAGCACTAAAAGCAGCTTGCGCAGCTGACAGCACACTCCTTTTGCAGACAGGGGACCAGGAAGACATAGTAACAACCCCCTTCCCACGCACCTGAGCGGGTACCAGTACCAGTAGCCCGTGAAGACCGCCAGCCCCACCACGCTGGTGCGTCAGCTGCTGGAATAATCAATTCGGCTGCTCAAATCTCAGGAAACCTTTGTGACAAAGTTACCGCTTCCCACCCACCTGAGCGGGTACCAGTACCAGTAGCCCGTGAACACGGCCAGCCCCACCACGCTGGTGCGCCTGAAGTAGCCGCTGCCGCTGCGCAGCGCCAGCGTGGCGTTGCGGCCGCCTGCGTCCAGGATGCCTGCCGCCATGATGGAGCCCATGCGCGCCATCACCTCCTCGTGCTTGTCCGTGATGCTCTTGGTCAGCTGCAGGGAAACAGTGAACAGAGGCAGACACGTCAGGCATGCGTCTTTCCAAAAGCCCATGTGCGCCACCACAGAGGGGTCAGAGGTGGCAGAGGGGTCCAGCATGCGTTTAGACAGAGCCATGCGCGCCATCACCTCCTCGTGCTTGTCGGTGATGCTCTTGGTCAGCTGCACGAACACGACGAGTAAGAAAACATGATAAGATATGCAGGCAGGTCAGATGAATATGCTGTTGCGGCATCCTGCCACGCGCGCCATCGCCTCCTTGTGCTTGGTCAGCTGCACGCGGTGTACGGGTTTCAACACAGCGGCAGGGACACAGGCAGCGCAGAGCGAGTTCAGTGAGCAGTTACTACAAAGACCATGCCTGTCAAAACCTCCTCATTTGAGGCGAAGTGACCGACCCAGTCAGCTGCAGGCAGACATGCAGGGCAGAAGGGGAAAAGAAAACAGAGGCAGGACGGTGAGGCATGCGTCTTTGACAGAGCCGATGCGCGCCATCACCTCCTCGTGCTTGTCAGTAATCGACTCGGTCAGCTGCAGGCGGCATGTCCAAAACAAGGCACAAAAAGCATATGCAGACAGATCAGATGGATATGCTGTTGCAGCATCCTCCCATGCGCACCGTAACCTCCTCGTAAATGTCGGTGCCGGAGTTGGTCAGCTGTAGCATGTAACACCGCAAACAACACATGACAAGAGCTAGGCTGTAATGGAAGATGCCAGTGATTGAGTTGGATGCAGAAGACAGAAGCACTGAATCACTTGCACAGCCAGAAGGAGTGCGAGAGTTCAGTGCTTCAATAAACTGGATCAACAGCACTGCGCATCCATCAAACATCACAAATGGGCACACCTACAGAGCCAAGTGCAATGCGGCAACAGTTGCAGCATAGCCAGCCAGATGCAAGGTCGCAACTCTTGCACAGCCAAGGTGAACATGCAGATACACACACAACACATACAAGTTCACATGCATCTGCATAACCCCTGTCCGCAAAGCTTGCACAACATAAAAAACTACATGCAAAGCTTGCACCACTGCCTCAACTGCTCAACAGCAGGTTGCATGGTAGCACAGCAGCTGCAACACAAACTCAACGTCAGACACATGCACTCACCCTCTTCCTGAACGGCTCTACAACTGCCTCAGGCTGCTGCACCAGCACCAGCGCCAGTGCAATGGACGCGCCCTGGTGCACAAAGTCGGTGCCGTCACCCAGCATGGACTCCAGCAGCGACACAGCCTCACGCAGCCCCGTGCCTGCAGAGAATAAGTGCAAAGAGTTTGGGCATGCGTGCAAGGCGCGAGGAGCGAGTGAACATCCACATAAACACCAATGCAAGTGCAACAGACAAACTGCACGGAGCAACAGCAAGAGGATGGCTAGTGGTGTGGGTGCAGCAAGCAGGGGAGCAGCGATAGGAGAAGATCAACAGCACACAAAAGGCACACGACACACAAACAACATGCATACGCGCAGCTGCCGCTACGCACAGTTCACGCAGCACAAGGGTAGCCGAACCCCAACCACACCAGCCTGCGCATCATGCTCTGCAGCAATCCCGCGTAATCCACCTGCGCACGCCAGGCCAACAGCCATGGCAGCTCCGTAGCGCACGTGTGGGTTGAAGCTCTCTGCCAGCAGCGCCACTATCTTTGGGCACTGCTCCGGAGCCCCCATCAGCACAAACCCTAGGCACAGCACGGCCGCGCGCCGCACATCGTCACTAACGTCACTGACAGCGTAGTGCAGCAGCCGCTGCACCGCGCCGTTGTTGCCCGTGCCGCGGTACGCGAGGCCAATCACGTACATGGCGCCGTAGCGCAGGATTGGGTCCTGCTCCCGGGCCATCTGCTCCACCAGGGTATCAGCTGCCTCTTCGATTCCGTAGCTGATCAGAGCGAGGCCCATTGCTAAACCTCGGATGATCTTCTCGTGCTGTGTGTCGTGTGCGTACGCGAGCATCTCCTGGGCCTTGTCACTGCCGCTGCCGCAGCACAGCAGGCCCATTGCAATGCCGGCTGCCTCGCCTGCGACTGCGTCGTCTGTGTAGAGCACGTTCTTGAGGTCCTCGAAGACCTCCTCGTCGTTGGTGCCCAGCGCAGCAAGGCCTGCAGCAGCACAGGAGACAGCAATACCAGTATCAGTATCTCGTTACATACATATAGAGATTGAGCTGCAGGAGTGAGGAACGCGCAGGAGTGCAACATAACAAACGGGTGCCACTCCCTGTTGCTGTTGCTCTGTGTGCGGTTATCCCGTGGAACCTCGCTTACACATCCCCAGGCATGATCTGCGCTACATGATGGGGCGACTGGCACCTACCAACGCTGCACATGTGTGAGTTGCATGTGTGCACTGCCTTGCATGCAGGGGTCTCTTGTGTCACTGCTTGCTATCACCAGGCTAGGTGCTGCTGCTGTTACATGGGCGCTGTTTAAACTTCTGCATACAACGCATGCGCACCTAGGCCCAGGCACGCTCCGTGCTGGATGATGGGGTTGCTGCTGGCGCGCAGGCCCTCCGTCAGGAAGGGCTGAATGCCTGCTCCATGGTTGGCGGTGATGAGCCCCAGCGCGTACAGCGCGCCACCCTCGCTGTAGGGGCTGCCGGTGTGGCCGTCACGCGGCAGGTACGGCGCCATCAGAGCCTTGCCTGTTGGGATAAGCACACAAAAGATGGTAGAGACAAGCAAAGTACGACCGAAATCAAGTCAGGTCCACTCCTTGACTACGAGGACAGTTAGGTGAGCAAGCAGGCAGGCAGGTACCGTGCCATCAGTGCCTTGCCTACTTGCAGGACAGTGGCAGACGCACAAGCAATCGCAGGTGAGTGTGAGGCGCGCAGCTGCCGGTGTGGCCGTCACGCGGCAGGTACGGCGCCATCAGCGCCTTGCCTGTTGGGATTAGAAACAACAAACAGACGGAGGTGTGAGAAAAACATTACGGCCCAGAGCTGTAGGGGCTGCCGGTGGGGACGTCACCCGGCAGGTACGGCGTCATCAGAGCCTTGCCTGTTGGGTTGAGTTGATAAACAAACAGACAGAAGTGTGAGACGAGCAAAGTACGATGCACAGCTGTAGGGGCTGCCGGTGTGGCAGTCGCGCGGCAGGTACGGCGCCATCAGCGCCTTGCCTGTTGGGGATGAGAAACACACAAATGGGAAGTGTGAGACGAGCGAAGTGTGATCCAGCGCTGTAGGGGCTGCCGGAGTGGCCGTCACGCGGCAGGTACGGCGCCATAAGAGCCTTGCCTGTTGCATGCGACAAGTATCAGGCGGGTCAACCTCAGTTCTTGACTAGAGGAACAGCTAGGTGAGCAAGCAGGCAGGCAGCGGCAGCGGCAGCAGCAGCAGGGGCCGGTATGGCGCCATCAGCGCCTTGCTGGCAGGACATCGGCAGAGAGAGCCGCACATGCGGTAACAGGTGAGCGTGAGGCACATGCAACGTGTGAACGGATGGCCGTCACGCGGCAGGTACGGCGCCATCAGAGCCACGCCTGCTTGCAGGACAGTGCCAGATGCACATGGGTTGACAGGTGAGTGTGAGGCAAAGGAAGTGTGAGACCAGCACACTGAGTCGCGTGCGATCCTTCCACTTGACTACTTGACTAGAGGAACAATTAGGTAAGCAAGCAGGCAAGCAGTGGCAGCAGCAGCAGTCCAACTTCTCATGCAACTCCAACACACTCGCCCTACTGCAGCTGCCCCCTCGACAGCAAATCAACCCCAGGCCTGCAGTGGCGCTGAGCTTGGCCCAGTTGGCAGCAACACACATGACTACCTGTCTCCCGACAACTGCCTCCAAACCTGCAACGCTGGTACTTCAGCTACAAACACTCACCCTGCTGCAGCTGGCCCCTGTGAATGACCCCCAGGCCTGCAGTAGCGCTGAACTTTGCCCAGTTTGTGGCACGAGATAGCCACTCCAGGTTCTCTCTCAGGAAGGTGTCGATTGACGTGCCCGCATGCATCAGCGCGTTGGCCAGGATTGTGGCGCTGTGTGCCACGCTCACGCGCGCATCCACTGCACCCTTGATGTTCTTCAGGATCTGCGCAGCGCGGGAAGCAGGAGAGCACTGAACGGGAGAAGCTGCAGCTGTCAAACCGTGCTGCGCGAATAAAACAGTGGGGGGTTGGTGGTAAGCCACGCGTACGCGTTTGACGCTGTTCAGATCTGAACCGCGTTTGGGCGAAACAGCAAGACATGTGTGAGCGACGACCACCAGGTTCACTATCGCCAGCACAGACCGCCAACAATGACGACCAGGCTAGCAAGGCTGCAGTTGACTGCACGTACACCGCTGCATTCATCAAACACACACTGAAACACATTGTCCTACACACCTGCAGGTCTGCCTTGTTGTTGTGGTACAGGAACTCCAGGTTGAGCCCAATTGGCGTCTTGCCACTCAAGATGTCCCGCAGCTTGCTCAGCTTGTCAACCATCTCAGGAGCCATCTCAGGGGCTGCTGCTGCTGCTGCTGGCGCTGGGCCGCCATTGGCGTCTGCTGCTGCAGGTGCAGCAGTATCCGTGTCCATGGCATCACCAGCATCGCCGCCATCTGCTGCTGCTGCTGCTGCTGCTGCGGGTGCTGCAGGTGCTGCTGCGGGCTCTGCTGCTGCTGCTGGCTCTGGCAGCTTGGGCAGCTGCTCCTGGACCTGTGATCCCACAACAGCAGCCAGCAACAGACGTACACACCAATCATCAGCTGGTGTCTGGTTTGCAACACTTGCAAACCGTACTTCTACACCATGCTGTCATTACATACACCTTGCAATTGCTGTGTTGCCGCCGCATGCCTGCAATCCTCGAAGCTAAGGCAATTACATATTTGCATTACACCTGTGTTGCATGCACTGTGGCTGCCGCATCGACTGTGCCTACCTTAATGATGAATGACTGCAGCTCGTTATCAACCAGGTCAAAGGCGATCTGGTAGGCCAGCAGCACATCATCCTGCACAATTCAACAGCAGCACAACAGGCAGCAGCAGCAGCGAACCAAACTGTTAGCATCGAATGCCGCCGCACCAGCTGAGCCTACACAGCCGGTCTGCTTGCAACCATTCGCGGACAAGGCAATGTGATCTCGTGCAAGGGCCACACACAGAACAACAACCGTTCGCCAGCAAGGCAGCACGTCACATGTTGCGCTTCCATAGCCAGCCACTGGCAGCCATGCATGCGCCTGCAATCGCTGCGGCCACAGCAATGCTGCCGCAGCTTGCTGCAGCTGCAGCTGCTGTTCAGCTCTTACGTATCGTTTGTCCGAACTCTGCTTACGCTACTGGGTGTTGTACGCAGTAGCGTAAGCAGAGTTGGATAAACGATACGTAAGAGCTAAACAGCAGCTGCAGCTGCAGCAAGCTGAGGAAGATACCTGGCAGGTATCTTCTGCAAATTTACAGCCAACAGTATGCCTTGATGTGCCGCTACAGTACTGCTGTTGCTGGTGCATGCAGGCTCACCTAGGGCTGCAAGCATGGATGCCTCCAACAAAGCAGCCGCTGCAAAGAACCTTCTTCACTAATGCATCATTTCACTTACTATAGGTTAAGGTTGATTCCTGCACGCTCACCTCGCTGCCACTGCTGAGCAGCTTGTTGAGGATCTTAGCCACCTCAGGTGCGTCATCCAGGAACATCAGGCACTGGCAGATGACGACGTAGTCAGGCTGCTCACACTCCTCATACAGCCGGATCAACAGGCGCAGCACCTGCGATAACAAATTGGCGTGTAGCACAGGGAAACGGGTGTCAGGGAGGAGAAGGGTACAGGTGACGACCGTGCTATCTATGATGCTCAGCCTCACCATCTCCTCCTCATCCAACATCACATGCACATGTCTGGTTGAAAGAACCTCTCCCGCAAGGTTCCAGCTGTGGACTTGTGGACCTGCCATGTGCTGCTCAAGCTGCCTTACCCCCCACCCACCACAAAACAGCGGTCAGCCTTCAATAGCAAGAAAGAGATCGATGAAATACAACCAGCTGCACACAATCGCACGCACCTGCTGCCTGAAGTCCCTGTTGACCACCAGCTTCTGGCACACGCGCAGCGCGTAGCCCAGGATGGCGGGCTTGTCGGGCGCTGCAGCCACCAGCGACTCCAGCCTGTCCAGGCGCCGCCCCTCCAGCGCCACACCGACGGCCTGCTCAAACTGGCCGTGCGCGCAGCACCTGTGACGTCACGTTGTGCAGTGTAACGCATAGGCAGGATGGAGCAGAGGATGTGAGCATGAGGCATGTTGCAGCCTGTCCAGGCGCCGCCCCTCCAGCGCGGCACCAACCGCCTGCTCAAATTGGTTGTGCGCGCAGCACCTGATATGGAAACGTCAGATGCGGAGCAGGGGAAGACAGGATGAGGCAGATGATGTAAGCATGAGGCATGTTGCGGTTTGTCCAGCAGCCGCCCCTCCAGCGCCACACCCACAGCCTGCTCAAACTGGTCGTGCGTGCAGCACCTGTGGCATTTCGTTGCAAGGTTATGTAAGCATAAAGCATGTTGGGGTTTGTTTTCACAAGAAGTCAGACCAGGCAACACCCACCGCCTGCTCAAACTGGCCGTGCGCGCAGCACTTGATAAGAGATCGTCAGTCGCAACAGCACGGTAGACAGGATGCAGCAGAGGAGATGTAAGCATAAGGCATGTTGCAGTTGGTCCAACCGCCGCCCCTCCAGCGCCACACCGACCGCCTGCTCAAACTGGCCGTGCGCGCAGCACCTGCAGTGTTATGTTGCAAAGTCGTTGCAAGAACCGAAGACAGCATGTATGAGGCATGAGGCATGTGCAGTTCGTACAGGACGTAAGATCAGGCAGCACCAACCGCCTGCTCAAACTGGCTGTGCGCGCAGCACCTGTGGCGTTACGTTGCACAGAAGTACAAAGACAGGATGCAGCAGAGGATCTCAGCATGGTTTGATGTTGAAATCGTCAGGGAGTAACTAGGCGACACCCACGGCCTGCTCAAACTGGCCGTGCGCGCAGCACCTGCAGTGTAGTTGCAAAGTCGTTGCAAAGACCGAAGACAGGATGTAAGAATGAGGCAAATGCAGTTCGTACACGACATACAATCAAGCAACACCAACGGCCTGCTCAAACTGGCCGTGCGCGCAGCACATGTGGCGTTACGTTGTAAGATACACAATGTTACACATAGGCAGGATGCAGCAGAGGATGTCAGCGCGAGGCATGTTGCACATGTATAGGAAGTGTGTCCTTGCACGCGTGTGTCCTGCAGTCATGTCATGTACAACGTCACCACCAAGTGCCGAACCAGAGTCACCACCCTGCTCATCCTGGGACCACATATGCTGGTGGCTGGAACCACTAGCATCAACCAGATCCGTCAAAGCCAGGCTGGCCTGGCTCACAAAATTCGTTATGTCTCACCGGAATGCTGTCCCTCCTCACAGGCAGTGTGAGCAAGGTCGGCATCCCAGTAAGATTTTACGATACGTAAACAAAAGCGCACAGTGGGAGCAGCCACTGCATCATCCTGGCTGCCTGGCAGGCCTATATATGGCAGGCCTATATATAGGCCTGCCATGTATGATGGGCCTATGGGGCGTTTCTGTTGGATATAGACGGCAGTTTGAACACATCAGCCTGCCCCCTGAGAAAAGATAACACTCCTGTGCCGCACCTTGATGCCATAACATATACATACCGCAATGTACCCCTTGATGACAACACGTGCAATGAATAGCACACGTGAGCACACACAAGCAGCGACACAGAAAGATGAAACATCCAAGAAAGCATGTACTCGATCAATCATGTCAACATGCGAGTGCTATCAACTGCACATGCATGATGTCCTGGGGTTGAGAGACAGCAGGAGGAAGCCTCCTCGCGGGCAACCCCCTTGTCAAACTAGCACTAGGTTTGCCCGATCTCCTGCTGTACTACAAACACCCAGTCAAGCTAGCATGCTAGCCCGTACGCTGTCGGTGCTGCTGCTCTGGGGGGTGCAGAGGAAGACCCCTTAAGCACCAGCAATGAAGCCATGGGCAAGGCAGGACGGCAGAGGCTGCATTCCTTACTTACATCCGCGAATTGCAGGATCGACCTCAGCTCTCTGCCGCCCCGCTGGCTTCACCCAATGTGGCAGCAGCACCAAGATGCAAAGCACATCGCAACAGCACGGCTCACAACTGCTGCAGGTTTGCAGCTGTACAACCAAAACCAATAGCCAACAGAGGCTATAGGGACAGCACGGCGTGGACTGATATAACGAGCGTGCTCCAACCCCTTTGGCCTACACAAACTCATGCTAGCGAACTATCGGCCCATGGTGTACTACAATACAGACAAATGAAGAATCGGTAATCAGGACAGATAAAGAGTTTGAACAGCATCCAAGAAAGCCTGTAACCAGCCACTCTTGGCATCTTGCAAGTGCTGTCTACTGCAGCTGTAGGTTGTCCTGGGGTTGAAGAGACAGCAGGAGGTAAGCGTCCTTGGAGGCAATCCATTGTCAAACTAGCCCTAGGTTGCCCCTCGAAGGTCTCCTGCTGTGCTACAAACACACCCAGTCAAGCTAGCATGCAGCTCACATGCTGTCCGTGCCGCTGCTCTGGGGGGTGCAGGGGAAGACCCCAAACGCACCAGCAACGAAGCCATGGCAGCGCAAGACGGCAGAGGCTGCATTCCTTTTTTGCGTCTACGCAGGCAAGACCTGCAAGACCAACCTCAGCTCTCTGCCGCCTCGCTGGCTTCACCCAAGTGTGGCAGCAGCACCAAGATGCAGATGGACACCATCACGGATCACACCTGCTGTAATTTGCTGCTGTGGAGTCAAACCACGAGCACTTTACGACGCTGCCATTCAACGGAGCAGCCCTGATGCTGCTGCACACTCCTGTATCACCAATGACACACCAGACGGCTTGACCGCAGCTGATCACCAGCTGCAACACCTGTGTCCAAGAGATTCTGAAGTAAAAAATGCATTTTATTTTGATTGTGAATACATTTTATACTGATTTCAAAAATTATGTATGTACTGATTTTAGCTGAGTATTCATCTCACCTGTCCAGCATGCGCTCCACGACTGCCACCAGGCGCGGGTCCATGTCCACAGCCTCCTTCTGCTCCACCTGCTTCACGCGCAGCTCAAAGTACTGGTCCAGGCAGCGCGCTGCAGCAGCAAACAATAACGGAATGCAGAGAAGATACATTCGCATAAGTGTATGTGTGGAGGATGGACGGCTAGGCTAGGTTGCTGCGTGGTGCCCTGCTGTTGGACTGACAAGCGCAGTTGATTGCATGCCGGAACATAAGAGTTGGAACTCAAGCGCAAGCGGCAGCTGCAGATACATCCAGCTGACACACAGCTCAAGCAGCCAGACAACTGCTGTCGCAGGGACATGTATCCCTGCTGCTGTAAAGCGCTTGGCTATGTTTCGTCACAGGGGACAGCTGCGTGGCTGCAGCTGCTGCTGCTGCCGCCACATTTGTTGTCCAGCCAAACTGCGCACTGTTCACCAGGACCGCGCTCATGCTTCCAGAAACTCAGCACACATGCTGAGCTGCACCGGCTGTCCTGCAACCGCAACAACTGCTACCATCGCCACACGCGCATTTGGCACGCGCCCCCAAGCCAGCGCACTGGCTGCAACTAACCCTAGCCGTGCGTGCAGACATAGCGTGCAAAGACTCGAGGAGCATGCTGCGGGGTTCTGCTGCTGATCTGAGTGATCCCTGTGTCCTGCAAGCTCCTGCTGCTCACCAATAAGTGTCTGCACATACTCCGACTGCTCATCCACATTGAAGTGCGCTCCAGCACCCAGGGCATATGTAAGAGCAGAGTCCAGCTCTCCCAAATGGTAAAACACCTGCCAGTAAGTCAACCAAGCACAGATCGTGAGCATGCAGCTGCCGCACAGCCATGGCGCAGTGATGCTGTCCTGCTGCTGTTCTGCAGCTGCTGCCGCACCTTGGAGGCAATCAGGGCAGCCAGCTCCCTGTCCTTGAACTCATCATCCTCATACAGGGCCTCCACAGAGCCTATGTAAGAGGCAATCTGGAACCAGAACTCGTGCACCACCTTATTGAGGTGCACAAGAGCGTAGTGCTTCAGCTCATCGTTCTCATCGTCCAGCAGGGTCAGCAGGCTCGCTGCCGACGACGGCATAACAGCTACAGCTGCCATGTGCACGCTGCTGTGTGCGAAAGGCTCGTGTATGGCTTTCTCAAGACCGAGCAAACTGCAACCGACTCCACAGTGCCCACACGTAGGGATGAACGATGATCCCGCTTTTGATCGAGTGTCTACGCTATCCAAATCAGCATATAAACGTGCACAGGCGTATGACGGTGCAAAGAAGGCCGGCTCATGTCATGCACTTGAACCAGGTCTTCCGCCCAAAGCCCCAACGCAAGCTTTACGCCAACTCCATCCAGTGATTGTAACCATTTGCTTGCTATTGAAGTGATCGTGCACCGAAACGCGCAACTGCAGGGTGATCAATACAGTTGGGTACTGCTCTTGACGACACGCCGCTGTACGTATTGTATAGGTGGAGCTGAACCGGCCAACGCCATGACATCTATAACTCTTGCTTGGTTTGGGCCTCCTGGTGCGTATAGCATTGCGATCAAGCTGGCCGTGCTGCTGCTGCTGCTGCTGATCCCAGTCAGCAGCTGTCTGTTCAGCTTTTGCCCAATGGTTGCCTGCACCCCTGCATGCTCGTGCTTGCAACGTTGCATTACAGCAGTTTGTGATACCATATCCGCCAGTGCACTCACATGCATGCACTCGCGCATCTCTGCTGCTGCGTGCTGTTGGCCCTTTGCTACGCAGAGCAAAAGCATGTCGTCAAAGTGACAGCCATGCAGACGCTAACAGACGTCCTGCAAGCAGCCAGCAGCAAGTTCAAGCCACCCCTGCAGCCAGACCAGTGTGAGCTGCAGCTGAGCAAGAAGCCGGTGGACTTGCGCACACCCTTCAGGCTGCTGAACGTGCCAGCTGGCAGCAAACTGGAGATAATAAAAAGTGAGCCTAGCTTGCCTAGCTGCTTGCAGTTGCAGTACATGTCAGGTTGTTGGTGCAGCTGCATATCTAAACAGTGCTGTGCAGCCGTAGCGGCTTGGCATGTAAGCTGGTGGGCTGGCTGTAAGGTGTTTACCCAAGTCTCATGCACATATCCATGCACAGGACTTACATGCAAGATCAGTGTCTGTCTGCATCGCTGTCAAGCGTCTGTCCTGTAAGTAACAGTGTCACCGATGGTTCATGTGTTGGCCTCTTTGTTGCAGAGAGTGCACCAAGTGGGGCTGCAGCACCAGACCCAGCAGCTGTCACTGCCAGCTCATCAGCAGTGCCACCACCAGCAGCAGCAGCACCACCAGCAGTAGCAGCAGCACTAGAAGCAGCAGCACCAACAGCACTTCGACAGGTATCTTTCGTTGCACCAGACGCGACTGTCACACCAGCAGCAGCAGCAGCATCTGACGCAGCAGCGGCGCAAGCAGCTCTGTCCCAAGCTGCCAGCTCACAAGCACCGGTTGCTGGAGGAGCCATTGCTGCACCCAGCAGTGCTCCAGCAGCAGCAGCAGCAGCGCAGCCAAGCAGCAGTGTTGACCCAGCACTCGTAGCTCTGGGTGTGACAGCGCCTGTGTATGTCTTCCACCATCGGGCACTGGAAGCTGCAGCAGCGAAGGCACCTAGGTGAGCAACAGCTGTGCTTCACCTGCAGCAGCGCGCTGATATTGGCGAGCATCGATTGCTATGAATCAGATACCATGCATCCTGGCTGTTTACTTGTTGCAAACACAAGCGATGCCGCGCCAAGGAGATGCATGACAAGTACTCTGGCTAACAGCTGGCGCTGTACTTGCGCTGAGCATGTGTTCACATGTGTTCTTCAACAAATGGGCTAAGTCGCACGCCTACAACCTCCACATAGTTGTTTGGCGGTCTAACACTAACCAACACTGATGTATCGTATTGTCTCATGTGCTGCAGCCCAATGGAGCTTGACCCTCCTGACGAGTTCTATGAGCTGACGGCAGAGGACCTGCAGCGCCTGCAGGCACAGGCAGCAGCAAAGCGCAAGGTGGGTGCATCTCTAGCCGCAATGATTGCTGATGATCGTTTGGCGCTCTCAGATCTAGCAGCAACCTGCAAGGTGGGTACATATCTTGCAGTAAGACGGAGGTTGCCTGTACATGCCTGGTATGAAGACTAGCACGCACCCAACGTGACAATATATAGACTACAGAAGTTGCTCATTGTCAAAGCCAGAAGCTTCGACAAAGCCAATTTCAAAAGCGCAGGATCCTGAGCTGGTACAAGCCCACAAGCCTGGCTTTATGTGATGACCATTGGGTGTGGTATTTGTGTATGCCACAATTGCTCACCACTGCACCACTCCAACTTAGCCCTGTTGGAGCCCGTAGCTGCTCCCGCTTAATCTGAAGTTGTTTGTTATGCTGTGTTTGCTGTCTGCAGGCAGAGTCAACGTTCCGCACATGCGCTGCTCGCGAGGCTGAGAGTGCTGCACGAGCTGCCTCCATGGCCCCTGTGAGGTGTGTGCTGCAGCGCTGCTGCATCCTGCACTTGTCTGAATCTGGCACAAATCGTGTGTGGCCAGCCAGTAGCACAGCTGGTGGATCTGCAAATCTTGATGCTATATAGCTGCACACGTGTCTCAATCAGCCCAATGCCACGATTGATGCTGTTCATCGTGCGCAGCAGTTACCAGCAAACATGCAGCTGTAGCCAGTAAGCTCTGCTGCCGACAAGTGTGTTGTAAGTGTGGTGTAATGGCTTTGCCAAAGTCTTTATTGTTACCTTGGAAGCGGTATCTTACCGGCTGGCCACACATGATCCAGTTAGGCAAACCCAACAGCCGGGAGCCTGAGGCGCTGCTCCAGTAAAGCATGCCACACGCCCAACATTGTGTGTTCTCAAGCTTTGACCATTGTTTTTAGCGGGATGCCGCATCGTGCCTGCGTGTGCGCCTGCAGGGTGCGCCTGCATCTGCCGGATGGCACGCTGCTGCAGTCAGACTTCAAGGCAACCGACTCACTCAGCAAAGTGCAGGTGAGACTGCTGTTGCAGCAGCAGCAGCAGCAGTCAGCCAGAGGGAGAGTGGTACACACTGGCTCTGTAGCCATGCGGCTTGCGGCATGCTGCTGCAGCCATATTGCGAAGTGACAAGGCTCGTTCAGCCAGGTGCTGGTGCACGGAGCAGTGACCATCATAGAGTGCTGCTGGTGCAGTGCTGTCCTTGGCAGGGCTTGCCTGCAGCCTTGCTGCCCTCAAACTGGCTTCTGTGCTGGACTATCGTCCTTACAAAGACTTTGACCAGCTGCTGTGGTGAACACACTTCAGCTACACACTTGTCGGGGGCATAGTCCCGCCATCTTGCTGCACCAGCGCTGCTGCTATGCGGGTATGGCGCTCGTGTAACAAAGCAGCAACACGTCACGCTTGCCCGCTGCATGATGCATTGGTCTGCTAGACTGGCACAAACACCTGCAAGAAAGTAACAATACAACAATACGGTTTTACGCGCTGCAGGAGCTGCTGCGCAAGGTTGCTGCATCCGACCTTGCGCCAGCGCTGTACCTGTACACCACTCCACCCAAGACGTTGCTCAAGGATGCAGCAGCCAGCCTGTACAGCCTGCAGCTGGTGCCTGCAGCACACATCCACGTGGGCCTGGACGAGAAGAAGGCACCAGCTGGTGCATCATCAACAGGTGTGCTCCATGGGCGCTACTCTTTTGTGTTTTGCGTGTGTTGCATGAAGGAGCGGAATCCTACTGGCGGGCCACACACAATTCTACTAGGCATACCAACTGCTGGGAGCCTGAGGCACTGCCTCACCAGTGAAGTTGCTACTTCTCTACTTTTTTGCTGTGTCTGAGGTGCATGTTTGCCAGATAAATTATTATGGTGGCTGCACACCATGCAGCATGTACATGCAGACTCCGTCTTTTTATGGCAGCTGCCAGCGTGCGCTGCTCAGTCGTGTTGCCGCTGCTGCGTCCCCTGCTGCTGCTGTAGGTGGTAGCTTGCTGCGGCCAGAAGTGCAAGCGCTCATGCAGGAAACTGTACCAGAGCAGCAGCACGAGGCAGAGCCAGAGCAGCAGCAAGAGCCGGCAGGCAGCAGCAGCAGTGCAGAGGCAGCTGCTGCTGCTCAGCGTGCGGCGCGGCTAGCAGCGGCAGCTAGCAGGCAGCAGAGTAGCAGTTCGGCAGTGGGAGGCGGCAAGGTGCCCAAGTGGTTCAAGAAGTGAGAGCGCATGCACACTGTGCATCACCAGGTTGTGCCTGAGCACACAGCTCACGTTTAGTGGACACGTTAGATGCGGTGGGCTGCGTCAGCTGGTGGGTTTCAGCCACCACCATGGGCGCACATGAGGCATGTTCTGAAAGAGGAAAATAGTGCACATGCATGTGTGTCCCATATGGGACGAGCATGGGCTGACAGCATCAGGTGTGGCTTTGCTGTGTCGCAGTGGCTGTAGGGCCACATAAGCTGATGTCGCCACATAAGCTGATGTGTCCTTGCGCGTATGCTTATACCGCTGCCACTCATCATCATCATGTTACCCTCTTACATTTTCTGTACAACCTGTTGGGCCAGCGGATCTCTGAGGTCAACTATGCTACATGTCATTTCTGCTGATGCTATGGCTTGATTTGGTAATTTGATGATGATGATGATGATGATGATGATGTCCGACATCTCAGAAAGTTTCTGAGTCTGTCGTCACATATTGTAGTTACATAGGTTTTGCCTGTTAACGCTGAACGTTTGGCAAGGCGACTCAAAGCAGCTGCCTGCAGGCAAAGCAACAGAAAGGACCATCATCACTACAGAACGCTATTGCTGTGTCATAGGCTTCAAGGTTCGGAACCTTGGCACCAGTGCAGCTGGATCAACTAGAACGCTGATGGCCGTCAGGCTCAGTCTAGGCTATGGAATAGTTGCGCAACTCGTGCTGATCAAAAAAGCTGCTCATAACGAGATGCATCTTGTGTCATATGCCATGCATGGCTGCAGCTACATGGCGGTTGCTGAAGCCAACAGCAGTGCCACTGCTTTCAAGCACCGTTGCCGCAGCTGCTGAGCGCATCATGAACGTGCCAATCACCAGCATGTACTACATGAGTAGTACTCCGGGGAGTCCCCTGTGACTATGTATTCAAGCACAAGTATACTATGCTGTAGTGCAGGTACTCAAACAGCCGAGTCACAGTTCATCATCTGAATCTGAGTCTGCGTCATCTGCCTAAGCAGTAAGCTCCTCCTGGTCCTCGTCGTCTGCTGCGTCATCTGATGGCTCCTCAACTCCATGTACACGGCGCAGGTGTCGCATGTGCATCGCCACAGCCTTGCCGCTGAAAGTCCCGACAAAGTCCAACTCCTGAAGCTGCGTCAGTGCTGACAGCAGCAGGATGTCGTGATCTTCCAGCGGGCGAGTCACCATGTTGCTACAGCCTTGCAGGACCAGGCAGGTCAGCTGTGTTAGAGAGCCGATAGCCGCGATTGCTGCGCTGCCCAAGCGGCATGAGACCAGTTGCAGGCTGCGCAGCTGCCGCAGCCAGCAGCCGATAGCGACAGCACAGACCTCGTCCAAATCGGCGCCACCAATAAGACTCAGCCGCGCCAGCCCTGCAGAAGCGGACAACACGGACAACAACAACGAAAACAGAGTGAGGCACATCTACATCTGGTGACATTGGCCACAGACAGTGCGTGGGACAGAGCCTGCCGCTTTGCTGCCAGTGCCAAGCGCTTTCTAATCCGCACGTCGTTCTGCATTTACAGCAACACGGCTGTGTGTCGGATGAGATCCGCCAACGTGATGTGCTGTCTGTCTGTCTGGCTGCCGTCGCTACAACCAAGCTATGCAACACCAAAGCATGGCACGTCCACAGCAAGAACAAGGCCTTACTGCAAACCGCAGCCATAAGCTGTGACAAGACAGCCGACGCCCGGCTCAGTTTAAACAAAGCTGAAGGCTCGCCTGTCAAGGCAGTAAGGTGCAGCTTGTCTCTGTAATGATCAAGCCCGTCAGGAAAAACTAGTTCAAGCTCTCGCAGCTGCTGCAGGGCTATCAAGGGCCTGCAGATCTGCGCGTAGCTGGCAAGCACTCCCGACGCAATCCGCAAGCTGGTGAGACTCGTTGCTGCGCTGATGTGCTGCATGAGCTCCTCTGTCTCTTCCCGGTCCATTGTCCGCATGCCGGGGTCTGCGATGTAGAGGCCGCGCAGCTGTGGGAGGTGCTGCCAGCCTGGTGCAGCCCTGCAAGCGCAATGAGTTGAGTGTAAGGCACACACGTACACACAGGAATCTTCATGTGATATGATGCTGGCATGGACTGTGTGATAGATACTGTCAGCCGGGCTGGTCAGACACACAGTTATCGGACGCCATTGCTTGCGTAAAGAAGGAGTGAGTGTTGATGATCGTCTGACAACCTGAAAAACACTACAGCTGGCTACGCGTCCGGTGACAGCACACCAGCATTGACAGCATTGGGCAGGTGTGTCATAAGTGCGCATGCCACTCGCAGCTGCAGCAGAATTCGTGGTCCACTGGCTGCAACCACAAAACAGCTGCTTACCTCTGTGCGAGACTGCCATAATGGTAACTCAGCAGCACATGCTGCAGCTTGGGCAGGCATGCCACGCGTTGCATCAGCTGCGGCTCTGACATCCCATTCAACACCTCCAAAGTCACCAGCTGCAGCAGCGAACCCAGCCTGAAATGCTGCAGATCTGGCTCCTCGTCTGGCTCTGCGCCCGATCCCCACATGCTGATTGCTAGCCGCGTCAGTTGCTGTGGCAGCATGGAGTTGGCTGCAGGAGCTCCGACTAGCTCTAGCTTGAGGGTCTCCAGGCCTGTTGTACACATGGAGTGTTTGGCACAGCAAGCGGACGGGAAGTGATGCTACAAAATGTGACAGAGTGCAAGCAGGTGCAACGAAGGGAACCTGATAGTTCTGGGCATCAATCAGGGCACTTGCCTCCCAACATATGTATCTGTGTGCATTGATTCTGTGTGCATTACTTGTTCGCACGGTTATAACCGTGTCGTTATTATTGACAGGTTCCGACAATAGGCATGCACAAATATTCAGTCACACGCACTGGGAGGTTCAGGCTGTGGCTGCAACAGTTTATGAATACAGTTGTAAGTGGCGGTTCAAGCTGAATAGCTTGAAGTCTGCTGTCATGCATGTCTCACCAGCTAGACAGCCCAGCCAGTTGGCTGATTCTGGCATCGTTTGGAATGGTGTGCCTGTGCCTGTTGTATCAGAGTACTGCTACCTTGGCCTGTGGTTCAACGATGCCTGCAACTGGAGTAGTATTCCAGTATTCCAGTGCGTATTACGCACTTTGAGAAGATGTTGGCAAAAGTGCATCGTGTGAAGGGTGAGCTCATGCCAGTTTGGAAGAGCCGGCTCATCAGCGTGGAAGTAAAGCGTATCATTCTGCTTACATGCGTTCGCCCGATTGTTGAATATGGCAGTGAGGTCTGGTTTCCGTCAACTGCAAGGCAACTGCAACAGATTGACAAAGTGCAGACTGACATCATCAAGTGCTCAATGCGTTGTGGCAAGGAGCGCCCTTGCACTTCACTTGTTCTGGCTGAATGGGGTGTGAAGCCATTGCACATGTGGCTTCATCAGAGGGCGATGGAGTATTACTTTAGGGTTCAGCGTATGCAGAACTGTCGGTTGCCACATCAGGTGTTTTCAGCTGAGTGGAAGCGCCCTAGTGGTGCTGTTGCGGTGACACCTTGGCATAAGTATGTGCAGAGTTTGCTTTGCAAGTATGGTGTGGATGTTGAGGCGGCGGCTGATCGAGCTAATGCGTGCAAGAATCACATCAACCGTCAGGTCAGGAAGCTGCATGCAGACACAATTGTTTGTGAATCACTGCAGCACTCTACTTTGAGCCGTTGCATCACGCATGTGCACCCTACACATGCTGTAAAGGTTGAAGGAACCGGAAGTTTCTGGAAGGCTCTAGAAGGTTCTGGATGTTTCCAGAAGGTTCCAGATGTTCCCGAAGTTCTAGAAGTCTCCGGAAGGATGTAGATGTTTCCGGAAGTAGTATGTTCTAGGATTGTCTAGAAGCTTCCTTGGTCCAGAATGTTCCAATTGTAGGCAGTTGAGGAGGCGTTGTAGGTTTTCGCCAAGGCTATAAATAGAGGGGGCCTCTCCTCACTCAACAAGAAGTATTCACTCAAGAAGTCTTTCCATCAGACCTCTCAAGTCCTCGTAGCCTCGTCTATTGTGTGAAGCCTTCCCTTGGTAACTAACTGAGCCTTCTATACAACTACGGCCTACGTCGAATCGCTATAGAAGACCTTAGTTGCCAAAGGACCCGCCGACAAGGCGTGACAAGTGGTAGCTGAGATTGTCTACGAACACCGAGGAGTCCTGGAGATTCTACAAGCTTCCGGCATATGCCAGGCAAGTATAATCCGGAGAAGCCTGTACCCAAGGTGAAGTTTCTGGAGCCTCCCTCGCACCCAAGCGTCGCCAAGTTCCGGACAACCTTTGAGCTCAACGGCGTGGAGTTCGTCACTTCTACTCCTATCCGGAACCTTCCTGCCAAGACCGACTATCATTGCCTTAAGCCTTTCACTAACATCAAGAAGCATCCAGCCAAGAAAATTCCTAAGTCTTCAACCTACTCTCCGCGCATCCGGAAGATTCTCAACATCCTCACCAAACCTCAGCCACGCCCGTGAAGCCCCAGTGCTTCAAGAAGGAGGTGCGCAAGCTAATCCCTTTTAAAAGACGTTTGTGCGCGCATTCGGGCAGCCCAGGCGGCAGAGCTCCGCGCACACCAGGAGAAGCTCCGGAATCTTCTTCACACGGCAATAGAGGAGCACATCACTAAGGAGGCCAAGGCCAAGGGCGTCTCTGATTGTGAGTCCGCTTGCTAAGCAGCCATGGAGGGATCTGGAGTGTCGCCGGAGATGTTGGCCTTACAGCAGCAGGTGGCTCAGCTTCAGCACGCGCTTCAGCAGATGCTGCAGCAGCAGACCAGTGCTGTGCCTACAAGCAAGCTGAAGCTCCCCAAGCCACCAGAGACCAATGGCAGGCAGCCTACCCCTGTCAATTGGTGCCACAAGATGGAGACGTACCTTGCGGCCGAGGGCGCCAACCTCAGCAGCTCTTCCATTGTGACGGTGGCAGCGGCCTACCTCAAGGACTCAGCCCTCAACTGGTACCGCCAGCATGAGCAGGCTGTGGCGGTGGGCAAGGCTCAGCCCTACGCTTCTTGGGATGAGTTCAAGAAGGCCTTTATCGCCCGTTTCACCCCTGTTGACCCAGAGGTGGACGCGCGGGAGAGGCTTGACCGGCTCACCCAAACGCGTAGCGTGTTCGCCTATGCCCAGGAGTTCAACACCTACATGCTGGAGCTGCCGCACATGGACGAGAACGACCGCATTCATCGCTTCATCCGCGGTCTGAAGCCGGAGGTGCGCATTCACGTCAAGCTGCAGCAGCCAACCACGCTGCATGACGCCGTGGAGCTTGCCATTAAGGCAGACTCGATGGTGTGGGAGCGTGGTCGAAACGGCAACAGCTGCTTCGTCAACATGGGCAGCAACAACCGTGGAGCGGTTGCAAGGGGCGGACCGGCACCCATGGAGCTCGGAGCAATGGAGCCGCAGAAGCCCAGGAACCAGCCGCTCAAGTGCTTCTACTGTGGCAAGCCAGGGCACAAGCGGCGGGATTGCAAGAAGCTGCAAGCGTACAAGCAGCGTGATGGGGACACCTCTGCACGGTCAAACTGAAGGGCGCGTGCAGTAGTGTGGGTCGTACTGTGCGCATTGAGCAGGCTCAGCCCCGTGCGCCTGTGAGAGACTCACGCCAGGTAGAAGGCTCACAAAGGCCTAGTGAGCCTGGAGCATCCAGTGCAGCCCAGGGAAAAGCGGGTACCCGTCGTTGTGGACGACTGCGGGACTGTACCTACTGGCTGTTCAACCGCCTGGAGAAGGTCAAGTATGCCGATGCTTACGGGCCATTCTCAGTGGACGCCTGCGCACGTGAGGAGACTGCCCAGGCTGACAAGTTCTACAAGGGCTTCACTGACTTCCGCAAGGCTAATGTCAGCGGCGAGTCAGTATGGCTGAATGTGCCTTTCCGGCATGCTGGCCAATATCTGAGGCACTACCTGGATTGTAAGAAGACCGCACCGGAGACGACATGCGGCGTGTTTATCCTGCCCAAGTGGGACAGGAAGCCGTGGTGGAAGCTGACGCAGGGGATGAGGGTAATTCACGAGTACCCTGCGGGAACGGAGGGCTTGTTCTCTATCCCATCCGGGGACAGGTGGGTGGAGCAAGCTTCTCAATGGCCGGTGATCATCCTGTGGGATCCGCCCGTGAACACAGGAGTGAAGCCAAGGCCATGGGAGGAGGAGTTGCCGGCGAAGCAGGAGCTGGAGACACTCACTGCACCCGAGGCCGAAGACTCGTGCACCGCCATGGAGCTAGGTGGTCTTGAGCCTGCTAGCCATGAGCTCATTCGTCTGAAGGCCAAGTGCCGCGGCGAGGTGCTTGATGTGCTAGTAGACTCAGGTGCGAGTGAGGACTACATCGATCCGAGGGTGGTGATGAAGTTCCGATTGCCTACTCTCAAGCTCCATCGACGTCAAGTGAGGCTCGCCAACGGTTCACTGCAAGATGCGGGGACGGTCGTGCCTGACCTACGTTTCCGTATTGGACAATTCAAGGACCGGAGGCCTTTTACCGTCACTCAGCTGGCACCATACGACATCATCCTTGGCAAGCCTTGGTTGACTGCTCACAACCCTGCCATCGACTGGGTGTCTAACACCATCACCATTGAAAAGAGGGACGTCACATACACCTTGCAGCAACCCTCTAACATCGAGAGGACAACTCCCGGTGTCAGTTTGTTGTCTGCACTTCAACTCAAGCGGGAGTTACGCAAGGGCGCAATTGCTTACCTTGCCATCCTCAAGGAGGTTGAGGAGGACCCAACTATCCGTGCGATAGATGACCTCTCTCTTCCTTCGGGGGATCCCGAGTGGGTTGAACGGATGAAGGGGGTACTTCACAAGTACTCAGCCATCTTTGGCAAACTGCCAAAAGGTGTACCTCCATCCCGAGGTGTGGAACATGAGATTGAGCTGGAGCCTGGTGCCAAGCCCCCTTACCTACGTATTTATCACATGAGCCCTTTGGAGCTGGCGGAGGTCAAGCGACAACTAACGGACCTGATTGACATGGGGTTCATCCAACCTTCAAAGTCGCCGTATGGAGCACCCATTCTTTTTGTTCCTAAGAAGAATGGTAAGCTTCGTATGTGCATTGACTATCGGGCGCTGAACAAGATAACGGTGAAAAACCGCTATCCTTTGCCTCGCATTGACGAGCTGATGGATCAGCTTCATGGGGCGACGATATTCAGCAAGCTTGATCTTCAAAGTGGCTATTGGCAGATCCGCATTGCTGAGCAAGATGTGCCAAAAACCGCGTTCCGGACGCGTTATGGTCACTTTGAGTGGAAGGTTATGCCTTTTGGGTTGACCAACGCACCCGCAACTTTTCAGCATTTGATGAATAAGATTTTGCAGCCATATCTTGATAAGTTCGTGGTGGTGTACTTGGATGACATCTTGATCTTTTCCAAGACACCTGAGGAGCATTTGGAGCACGTGGCTAAGGTACTCGCGGTTTTGAGGGAGAATCAGCTTTATGTGGGGCTTGACAAATGTGCATTTGGGCTCAGCGAAATCGATTTCTTGGGACATGTCGTCAGTGCCGACGGCATTAAGCCAGATCCCAAGAAGGTGGCAGCGGTTACGGAGTGGCCGACACCTGGCACTGTGCGTGAAGTGCGAGGTTTTCTCGGTTTGACTGGTTACTACCGGCGCTTCATTCAGCACTATGCTCAAAAGGCGTACCCGTTGACGGAGCTCACCAAGGAGAGCATCAAGTGGCACTGGCGGGATGATGTAGAAGGTCGGGCCTTCGACGAGCTCAAGAAGGCATTGGTGTCCGCACCTGTACTGGTGACGCCTGATCCGAGCTTGCCTTATGAGGTCTACACCGACGCCTCCAAGTTTGCGCTTGGAGCGGTACTACTTCAAAATCAGGGCAAGGGCTTGCAACCCGTGGCTTATCTGTCACGGAAGCTCTCGCCAACAGAGCGCAACTACCCCACTGGAGATCGGGAGATGCTTGCAATCTACTACGCTCTACAGCAGTGGCGTTGCTATCTGGAAGGAGTTCCCTTCAAGGTCAACTCTGATCACCTGAATCATACTTGGTTCAACAAGAAGCAGGATCTTTCTCGACGACAGGCCAAGTGGAGTCAGTGGATCGAGTCGTACTACAGTGGTACGGAGATTGCTTACAAGGAGGGAGCTAAGAATTTGTCAGATCCTCTGTCACGGCGCCCGGATCTCGCCTCAATTGAGCTTGCTACGGCATCTGTGCCTAGCAACTTGAAAGAGGAGATTCAGGCTGGATATGAGAAGGATCACTACTATGATGACGTGATGCCAGGTCTGTGGATGCATGATGGGTTGTGGTACTTCCAGGATCGCGTGGCTATCCCAGCAATTCCCGAGCTCAGGAAGCGCATTATTGCCGAGTGCCATGACTGTCCAAGTGCAGGACATCTTGGCCACACCAAGACCCTGCAACGTGTGGCCAGGAGATTTTGGTGGCCGCACATGAGCCGTTCTGTCTATTCTTATGTTGTGGCATGTCCTTCATGTCAGCGCAATAAGCCTGTGATGCAGCGACCTCTTGGTCTTCTGCAGCCTTTACCTGTGCCTACGGCAAAATGGGAGCAGATTACCATGGATTTGATCACAGATCTGCCTGTTACCAAGGAGGGGCATGATGCGGTGGTGACCTTTGTGGATCGCCTGACCAAGATGGTCCACTTTGCACCCACCACTAAGACTGCAGGAGCGGAGGCGATCGCCAACGTATTTGTGCGTACATGGTATAAGCACCATGGTTTGCCTCGTGTCATTATCTCTGACAGGGATCGGCGGTTTCTGAGCCACTTTTGGCAGGCATTGTTCAAAGCTCTTGGCGCTGAGCTGCGGTTTTCTACAGCTTTTCACCCGCAGACTGATGGCCAGAGTGAGCGTGCGAACCGCACCTTGGAAGAGGTGTTACGCCACTTTGTTTCACCTCGCCAGGATGATTGGGATGATTACCTAGATTTGGCGGAGTTTGCTATCAATGATTCAGTCAGTCCTTCTACGGGCTACACGCCTTTCTATTTGGCGTATGGTCAGAATGTGTCCTCACCTATTGATTTGGCAGATGTGATCGTGCCAGCAGCGCAGATGCGTGCTCAGGAAATGACGGACGCAATTGAGCATGCCAAGGCCAAGCTTCGGGAGTCCCATGAGCGCCAAGCGCGCGCAGCCAACAAGGAGCGACAACACTACCTGTTCCAAGTCGGAGACAAGGTGAAGCTGTCCACAATCAACCTCAATTTACCATCCACGATGAGCAAGAAGCTCGCAGCTCGCTTCATTGGCCCCTTCACGGTGGAGAAGGTCATCAATCCGGTGGCCTACAAGCTGAAGCTTCCTGCTTCTCTCAAGATTCACCCTGTATTCCACATCAGCTTACTCCGGCCATGGAAGGAAGATGCGCAGTTCCCTGACCACAAAGGACACTCTGCACCCATGCTCGTCTACCCTGATGACGACCAGTGGCTGGTACACAAGCTCCTTGACACATGCTGATGCCATGCGTTTTAAAAGGGCTAGGCCCTTTTTGTGTTCTGGTGCGCCAACGCGTGGTATTGAGTTGCTGATGCGTGTTCAAATGGGCTGTCTTTGTGTGCATGAGCGTACCAGTCGTTATGGCGGCAGCAGAGCTGATTCTAACACAGCATGTCCCGCTTGTGGTCAGGGTGTTGAGTCTTTGTCACATCTGATGTTTGATTGTCCCGCTACTTCTGCTCAGAGGGATACTATGCTTGATGAAATTCGGTCTGTTTTGCGTGATGTTGCTGGCGGCGCTGAAAAATAGCGCAATGTGTTGTTGTTGACTGATGCATCCACTAAGTTGTTGCGTTTTGTTTCTGATGATATTTGGGGTAGTAGGGGGGTGTGCCGAGTGATATCTAGGAGCATTGCTGAGTATCTTGTCCAAGCTTGGGATGTGCGTAATAATTGCAAACACAATGGAGCAGTGCTCCCTATTTCTTCCGCTCCTGAGGGGCGCGGGGCCGATGGTGTTGATGCTATGGCTTAATGGGTAACATGATGATGATGACGCACTGGGAGCGTATCAGCAAGTGGAGGTTGTGCTTCTGCTGCTGTGCAAATGCTCATGCTGCAACAACTTCAGCTCACTGCCGAATAATACCTGTGAGGTGCTGCAGCTGCAGTGGACGCTCGCCGCAATACGCCGACAGCTCCAACATCTGCAGCTGCTGCGGCAGCAGCGACAGCTGCGCATCTTCTGCTGTCCAGCCAATACGCAGCCTGGTCAGCGAGCGCGCAAGTGCACGCAGGCAGGAGTCTGTCAACCTTGCCGGTTCTTCACCGTAACCGGCTAGTGCGAGCTGCCTGAGGCCTGTGAATCCTGCAAGTGCTTGCGACATAGCGAGGCTGTTGGCTGATGGGTAACCCCTAGTGTGCTCGACTCCTAGACTAGTGAGAGTGGCTGCAGGCATGGCCGTCAGTAAGCCAGGGCCCCACAGGAAGTAGGTGTTGAGCTTTCTTAGGCGCAGCGGTTGCCTCACTGCTGCTGCTGCTGCTCCTGCTGCTAGAGCGCCGTTGCGCCCAACAGCTGCAGTTGCTGCTGCTGCTGCAGCGGCATTCTGGAGCGCCAGGATAATCATCTGCTCTGCTGCTGTAGCATATTCCTGTGCAGAGAGGTGGCTACAATCATTCTCCGGAGTCGTGAGGTGGATCTCTGCTAGCATGCCTGCATGCTTTGGGATCCAGGCAGCAAACTGCGACAGCTTCGCAATGCTGTGCAAGCTTCTGCAGTTGATGACAGTTGTGCCTGCTGCTGCATGCTGCACTGCATGTCTCCAGCTGCGGCATGTTTGCAGCAGGCAGCATACTGTTTGTGGGTCTGCTGTTACTGCTGGGTGCTGCAGCGCTGTGCACAGCGCCTCAAACGATGTTGACCTGCGAGCAAGGTTGTGTTTGCAAGCATGAGACGAGGACATGAAGCAAGATGATGCATATGCATAAGTCTTGAACAATGCAGCAGCGTGCCAGACATGCCTGCAGCAGAACTAGCAGTGCAGAAGCAGCTGTGGTCTGCTGTTACTAGTACTGCTGTGGTCTGCTGGTACTGCTTTCTGCTTTAGCAGCAGGTTCGCTGATGAGTGCGCTGCCCCACCTCCCCGCAGCTGTATGGCCACCCTAGAGTTTGTGGGTGACTCGATGTGCACATACCGGCCCCAACCGCACCTGGCAGTCTCGCATCACTCGTCCGCTGCACGCAGTTGAACACGCTGGTCCACGTCTACCCCTGACCGAAAGACTGCCTCAAATATTATACAGCAACGCAAATAAATAACGTTTTGAAGCAGAGGTGCAACGCAAGAAGCAGAACCCAGTGCCGAACGAAAAACCACCGTGTTGGGGTGACCAGCTTCACGAACGATGTCTCAGCCGGCTGATGCAGAGTCTGAGTTGCCTGAAACCACTTTTTGTGTTACAATGAACGGATGATTGGCTCCAAAAGCTGGACGAACACCGGACAGTTGCGGTAGGGTTCTTCTACAAATCTGGGAGACAGCATCTCCAAGGCGGAGATAGAATCTAGGCCACTGAATATTCAGAGAGCCGTGCACTTGCGGCAACACAGATTGAAAGTTTTTGCGTTTCATGTGACCTGCAGAACCGGATGGGACCATAGTATAAAAAGGATTGCATTGAAACCACACTAATGGGTAACATGATGATGATGATGAAACCACACTATCGTCACGTGTCACGGCAGACATGTCAGTCTGGGAGGCAGCATATCCAGGGTACTCGCGCAAGTAGGACCAACTTTGCAAGTGTCCAGGGAGCTGTGCACTTGCTGGCAGCACACGCAACTCCTCCACAGGCAGATATGGATGCTGCTTCTACTGCCAGCACCACTGCCAGAAGGTTGCCGATCGCTCCACATGTGGTGCAGCATCTGACAGACTCTGAGCAGTCACGGCAGTGCCGTTGCAGCACAACATAACCTCCGCACAGGCACGCAACACAGTTAGCTACTACTGCTGCTGATTTCGCTGCCGCTACCACTGCTGCCGCTGCTGCTGTTTGCTGCTGCCGCCCTCGCCGCAGCTTTCTGCTTGCCGCTCATTGCACTCTGCCTCAGCGCAGGCGTCCATCTGCCAAGTGCCTCTTGAATGTCAGCATCCATGCGCGTGCCCTCGCCACCCCATACTAACAAGTGTGGCAGGTCTTCAAAGAAGCCCCGGCCTCCAACCTGCAGCGCAGCAACCAACCAGCGGCAGATAAGCATCACATCACATCATATTGTGTTACATTACATGACATGCTTCACGGAACTTGCAGTGTGATCCCAATCCAAAGGAGGTTTATTAGGGAACTACCTTATAGGCATACATTGACGCAAGCTGGCAGCACAGGCAGATGAACAGTGGCAGTACAATTCAGTTCCCAGTCGTGACGAACTGCAACGCCTCCTGCTTTTTGGTGTGACGTGGCACCCTCTACACCCACAGCTCAACGTATTACAGTCGGTCGAGTACTGCCTCTTTCCCGCACCAACACGTTCCGGCAACAGGCTATCCATTTTCAAGCAAAGGTAGACGCGCTGCAGCAAAGACAGAGTAGGGTGCTTATGTTCATTGTATGCGCCCCGTTCGTTGCTGCTGGGCTGCGCACCTTGTGCACTTGCTTGAAGCCAAAGTATGTGTAGTAGCGCACCAACCGCTCGTGCCACGCATCTGCAGCAGCAGCGGGCAGCAGCACCGGCGGCAGCAACACAATCAGCAACTGCCAGCTGTACAAGCTTGACAGATGCGCCTGCACCATGCAGTGTGATGCGCCATGCCAGTGCTCGCTTTTCTGAAAAGGGGTGAGGCAACCGCTGCATACCGTGCACGTGCACAGTCAGCAGCGCTAAATCGACACGCCTGCATCAGTCCAGGAGCCAACTTGTGAGAACTTGAGGGCTGGACAACTCCTGTATATGCTTGCAGTGCTTGCAGCGCTGCCACTCAACATGCCTGCCTCAGTCAAGGATCTGGTGCCTTAAAGGTGGGCCAGCTCCTTTG
>CADDIJ020002825.1:0-90546 GCA_902809745.2 Tetradesmus lagerheimii
CACAAAGACCGATAGTAACGACCCACCTGCCCACGATGTGCAGCTTGAGCTGCACCAGCAGGTCCATCAGCGGCACCAGCCACACGCTGCTCATGAGAAAACATCACCAGACCATCAGTAACAAGTCACAAGTTGTTACTAACAACCCACCTGCCCACGATGCGCAGCTTCAGCCGCACCAGCAGGTCCATCAGAGGCACCAGCCACACACTGCCCAGTGCCCTGCAGAAGCTGCTTGTCCTCCGAGCACATGGCCTGCCCGACATTAAGCAACTGCACCATGACACACGCTGCTGAAAAGAACTGCAGCGCTGCCAACCCACCTATACGCTGCAACGCTGCTTATGGAGCACATCACCAAGCCATCAGCACCAGCCCACCTGCCCACGATGTGCAGCTTCAGCAGAACCAGCAGGCCGATCAACGGCACCAGCCACACGCCGCCCTGAGGCTACAGCTGCAGTGATTTGCTCTCCGGGCACATGACCTGCCATAGAGTGAGCAACTGCACCAAGAGAGCTGCAGCGCTGCCAACCCACGCTGGTGAAAAGAAGAAGAACAAGAAGAAATGCAGCGCTGCCAACCCACCTGCCCACGATGTGCAGCTTCAGCCGCACCAGCAGGTCCATCAGTGGCACCAGCCACACGCTGCCCAGCGCCCTGCAGAAGCTGTGGCACGCCAGGCCGCGCCATAACATAAGCTTCTCATCGCTGCTGAGGCCTGCGGCTGCTGGGGAGCGCAGCTGGTCACGCAGCGGCTCATAGTTGGTGGCCTGCAGGGGCATGCCAGGGCGACAGATTCAGAAGTATTGCATGCATGTTTGTTTGCGCAGCGGCTCATAGTTGGTGGCATGCAAAGAGAGAGGCGCCGAGAGACAGACACAGACGCGCTTGCGTGCATGCGTTAGCGAGGGCTCGTTCGGACAGAATCCAGAGGCCCTGCAGAAGCTGTGGCAGGCCAGGCCGCGCCACAGCGACAGCTTCTCATCGCTGCTGAGGCCTGCAGCTGCTGGCGAGCGCAGCTGGTCACACAGCGGCTCAAAATTGGTGGCCTGCGGGTGCATGCCAGGGCGTGTGTTAGCGTGAGATCATTCGGAAAGAATCCAGAGGTATTGCAAGCGTGTTTGGCTGGTGTATGGCTTAGCAGATCTGAACAAGTTGCTGATCGCGCAGCGACTCGTAGTTGCTGGCCTGCAGGTGCATGCACGCAGAGAGACAGGCGCAGACGCACCTGCGTGCGTGCGTTAGCGTGGGTTTGTTAAAGAGGATTCCAGAGGCATACTTCATTGCATGCATGTTCGGATGAGGGGCACCGGCGCAAGTCTTGTTTTGCAGGTTGTCTGCTGCACAGCTTCTCCTCCGAACAGCTGCTGCTGCCAAGCACATGTGTCCAGCGTCTGGCTGTAAGGAACGCTCTTTGCTGCACAGCCTGTTTGTCAGGCTGGGCGGGCGAGCGTGCTTCATTGTGTGCTGTTTTGGAGGGCAGCACATCACAGCTTCCTTACGCCAGACATGCAGGGTGGTTCCTTGCTGAGCACCACCCCAAAAACACCCTGGAAGTTATTCTTCGGTGTTTTTGACCTCTAAAATTTTGTTGATTCCTGCTTCTTCAGGGAAGTTTACAACCATGAGCGCTCAGCAGCCAGCCAGCTGCACATTAACCCACACCATGCCTCAGCCCTGCATGTCAACATTCTCGGCTCACTGCTCACAGCACAAAACGCTAAATATTCCCGGCTGCTCCCACCTGTCCCGCCACCTGTGCCCACCTGTCCCACCACCTGCTGCAGGCGTGGCAGCAGCTCCTCAAGCAGCCAGCCAGCTGGCACACTGTCGCACAACATGCCTGAGCCCTGCATGGCAATGCTCAAAAAACGCTCAATATCCCCGGCTGCTCCCACCTGTCCCACCACCTGCTGCAGGCGTGGCAGCAGCTCCTCAAGCAGCCAGCCAGCTGGCACACTGCCCCACAACATGCCTGAGCCCTGCATGGCAATGCTCAAAAAACGCTCAATATCCCCAGCTGCTCCCGCCTGTCCCACCACCTGCTGCAGGCGTGGCAGCAGCTCCTCAAGTGCCTGCCTGTCCCACCACCTGTGCCCACCTGTCCCGCCACCTGTGCCCACCTGTCCCACCACCTGTCCCGCCACCTGTGCCCACCTGTCCCACCACATGTCCCACCACGTGTGCCCACCTGTCCCACCACCTGTCCCGCCACATGTGCCCTCCTGTCCCACCACCTGCTGCAGGCGTGGCAGCAGCTCCTCAAGTGCCTGCCTGTCACTGAGCTCCTGAATTGATGCAAAGTGCTGCGCCAGGCTGTCATCCAACGCATCCTGCTGCTGCTGCTGCTCATCTGCTAGGCCGCCGGGCCCTGCTGCTGCTGCTGCTGGCTGCTGCTGCTGCTGACCAGCGCCATGTATATTGCCGTAGGTGGCTAGTAGATGCTCCTGCTGCCTGCATATTTGAATGCGCAACAGCCATGGCGGCTTAGAGTAAGTCGCCTTGGTTTGACTGATGCATACAAGCAATTGACCTGGCACTTGACTTGCTGTGAAGGGCATGCAGAACTGCATCACGATGCGCGGTGCAGACTGCCACAAAGTGCTGCTCCCACATGGTACACGTGGTTTTGGTACAGACGGTGTACAGTGCAGCTCTTTGATGGCGCGCAGTTCAATGCTGTTGCCGATGCTGTGCAGGTGCTGCTGCTGCTGCTGCTGTGGCAAATCGTCGCCCAGTCATGGCTACTGTCCACTCCATTCAGCCGTACCTGCGCTGCTGCTCCTGCTCCTCAGTGCTGTGCCACCTGCAAGCACACAGAGCCCAATGCACATGTTACTCCCATTATTCATCTGTTGCAAAGTGTCACTTGAGTGGGATTGCATCTGATGACACGCACCCCCATGTGCTTGTTGCCTGTCAGTGTGTTGCTAGTACACCAGGCAGAAGCTTATCACATCCAACTACTGTTACACTGTATGCTTGAATGCGCGCGGGACAACTAGTTTCTGGGGCAGCGCCCAGCAGGCATGCTTCTGTGCGAATGTGTATGCTGCGCTCTAGTGTGTCAGCCTGACACATTCGACTGACTGTGCTGATCAGCCGCGGACCTTCATGCGCTGCTGAACCGTTCAAAGGCTCACCAATAGTACGCAGCAGCTGCTCCTGCAGCACCTAAAGCTGTTGCAGCTATGATCCTGCGTTTGTGCCTGCAGCAGCAGCAACACCGTCAGCATGTGCTGTGGCTGTGGCCCCACAGCAGTGCACAGGAGCGCAGCAGGAGGTCCTGTGACCTTCCACAGCTACTGATTGCGCAAGAAAACACAGAGCAAGCAGGTTTACCTGCGCCAGAAGGTGCTCATGGCTTGCTTGCTGACAGGGACCGGCAGTGCCTCCAAGTAGAGGCCGTGGTCAACTACACGCCGTCCGTGCGCATACAAACAGCACCCAGCAAGACTTTCAACATGTCAGATGAGTGGATGCGTGTGAAAGTCTGCTTGAGCGAGAGATATGGTGCTGATGGTGCCAGCGTTGCCTTTACGCTCATTAGCGAAACTCAAACGTGGTACCGAATGACACGAAAAAGGATTGAACAGTCACGGGTCGTTGATCACGCGAAGCCCTATGAACAACAACAGTGACGATTGCTCTGCCTTTGCTGGTGTGTGTTTAGCGAGCAGCAATTTGTTCTAGTGCACCGGCTGATCCTTTTCTGAGCTAGTACCATGCCTATTGAAGTGTGCCACCTCGATAAGACAGTTCAGGTCATCTGTCGGTGTGCTGCTACTGCTGCTTCCAACCAAAGTCTGAAAAGATCGCTTTACAACCAGCTTTTGCAGGTTTGACACGTTAACAGCTTGAACCTAGGCCTCATGCCTGACGTGAAGCCTGATCCAGAGTCAGCTGGTGCAGCAGTCACAGACGCTGCTGATGCAGCAGCAGACAAACGCGCTGCAAAGCGCGTCAAGCGTGAGCAACAGCAGCAAGAGGAAGCACAAGCAGCAGCTAAGCAGCAGCATGATGGCGTAACCAAACAGGAGGAGGAGGAGCAGCAGCAACAGCAGCAGGTTGATGAGGATGAGGATGACGCACTGATCCCGATGCCGCTGTCAACAACGCGCTCTGCTGTCAAGCGTGGCCACGAGTGCCCGTATCTGGACACCATCTTACGCCAGGTCAGCAGCTGATGCTTAAAATCCAGCAGTGTTAGTGCATCTCCTGTTGAGACAGCACCTGTATTGGTGGTTGCATGATCACCAGACACATCCCGTGCCAGGTCAGCAGTCGTTTCTCGAAATCAAGCAGTGCCAGTGCATCTCCTGATGAGACAGCATCAATACTAGAGGTTGCATGGTCACCAGAGACATCTCGTGCCAGGTCAGCAGCAGGGTGCTGCGTGAAGCTGCTCTGTGACTGCACAACAGGTCAGCAGCAGGGTGCTGTTGCTGCAGTGTGTCACTAGGGTGCTGTTGCTGCAGTGTGTCACTAGGGTGCTGTTGCTGCAGTGTGTCACTAGGGTGCTGTTGCTGCAGTGTGTCACTAGGGTGCTGTTGCTGCAGTGTGTCACTACGTTGCCGTTGCCCTGCTAGATATGCTGCTGCGTCTTTGTGTGCAGAGCCTGGACTAAGACATGGAAGGCTAGCACCATGCAGCAGTACTGTGTGACATGGTTTTGCTAGTGCAGCTAGGATGCAACAGTTGTTGACTTGGTGGCGTGCGAACAGCATGTAGCATGCACCATCAAATGTCACTTCCTGCTGCTATGCCCTGCCGCAGAACCTCGACTTTGACTTTGGAAAGTGCTGCATCGATGCAACAGTGGTGATCGGAGGACTGCTAACAGCATGTACCTTGTATCTGTCTGTCAATTGCTGCTGCTGCTGCTGCCGCAGAACCTGGACTTTGACTTTGAGAAGTGCTGCAGCGTGAGCCTGTCGCCCATCAACGTGTACGTGTGCCTGGTCTGCGGCAAGTACTTCCAGGTGGGAGGCGCACGCAGCAGCAGAAGCAGTACAAGCAGCAGCAGCAGCAAGCAGCAAGCAGCAGAAGCTGCAGCAGAAGCAGCTGCAGCAGCAAGCAGCAAAAGCGCCAGCGGTAGTATAAGCAGCAGCAGCAAGCAGCAGAAGCAGCAGCAGTATCATAAGCAGCAGCAGCAGCGGCATGAGCAGCAGCAGCAGTAGCAGCAGAAGCAGCAGCGGCACGAATTAAATGTCAACAGCGCTGGCAGCAGCAGGGATGTAGGGTTAGCTCAGGCTTTAGGCGGCACACTGTGTGCCTTTCAAGGAGTTAACTGCATCAGCAACAGCAGCAGGAATGATGTGGGGGTAAGACCAGCACGGAAGTTGCATGCAGCACGAGGTATGCCTGCTGTGCCACAAGCTGGCAGTGCAGCAGGGGTCCCGTAGAATACAGCATTGTCCAGGTTCAGCATGCTTTCAAAACGTAGTGTGCCTGCTGCTCAGCAAACATCAAGTTCTGATATGCTGACTTTACTGCGGCAGCATGTACACTGCTACGCAGCGTGTGCAGCTTACAAATTGTGATACTTACAATTGTTACATGCGTTTTGTGCTGCAGGGCCGCGGGCTGAGCACGCAGGCGTACACGCACAGCTTGGAGACATCCCACCACATGTTCATGAAGCTGGACAACGGCAAGGTGAGTCAGCAAACATGCCAGATCTTCCTGTAGGTTATCATGTTAAACAAGATGCGGCTGCACATGCGCTGCCTGCCTGCTTGGCATGCGGTCCCTTGTGCACTGCTACGTTCGCTTCGCATGTACATATTGAAACTCGACCAAAATCTCGCCGCACATTCTACTTCTATTTTATTCTCACCACATGTTCATGAAGCTGGACAACGGCAAGGTGATGGGCTGCGAAAATTATTGAACTTCTATTTGCAGTTCGCCTGCACTCCCTGTACTGCTTGCGCGCACTGCCAAGTAGCAACAAGTACTGCCTACTTGACCGCCTGTAGCGGGCGTTCCGTCATGTGTGTTGCTGCTACCTGTATTGTTCTGCCTAATGTTGTCCTGCCTGCCAGGTTACTATGGGATTGTTGCAAATCATTTTGTGCTGGCTACTCAGCATTCCTTCCCTTGGGTACTGCTGCACCCTTGTACTGCCTGCCAAGCACCCCTTACCATGTGTACTGCTGCACTCAGTACTCTAATACTGCCTACCCCATAGGTATACTGCCTGCCTGACAACTCCTGTGGTTATTGCATGTTTACTACCTGCCGACATTGCCAATGTGTACTGCCTGCCAAGCAGCCCTGTCCATGTGTGCCGCCGTGCTCTTGTACTGCCTACCCACAGGTGTATCGCCTGCCTGACAACTACGAGGTTATTGCATGTGTTCTGCCTGCCCAACTTCGTGCAGTGTGTTCTGCCTGCCAAGCTCCCCTTTCCATGTGTACTGCCACGCTCTTGTACTGCCCATCCCACAGGTGTACTGCCTGCTTGACAACTACGAGGTGATTCCATGTGTACTGCCTGCCCAGCATCCATTATCATGTGTACCGCTGCACTGTTGTACTGCCTGCCCTACAGGTGTACTGCCTGCCTGACAACTATGGTGATTGCATGTGTATTGCCTACCAAGAGCCCATTTTTATGTGTATCACTGCACTCTTGTACTGCCTATCCCACAGGTGTACTGCCTGCCTGACCACCTCAAGGTTATTGCATGTGTACTACCTGCCGACTTTGCCAATGTGTACTGCCTACCAAGCAGCCCTTTCCGTGTGTACCGCTGCCTCCTGTACTGCCTACCCACAGGTGTACTGCCTGCCTGACAACTACGAGGTGGCAGACCGCTCACTGGATGACATCCGCGCAGTGCTCAACCCAAGCTTCACGCGAGAGGTGAGGCATTTTCCAACCGCTGTTATGCTTTCGAACCCTTTTCAAATCTTTTCCAAGGTTGTGAATAGCTGCTGTGGTGTGTCTTCAGCTGATTTCAGGATTTTGAAGAACTGCTGTGCTGTGTTATCAGCTGCTTCAGCATGCTCACTGGATGGCATCCGCGCAGTGCTCTACCCAAGCTTCACGCGAGAGGTGAGGCTCCAGGGTTACTTTGCTGTGCTGTGCTGTGTCATCAGCTGCTTCAGCATGCTCACTGGATGACATCCGCGCAGTGCTCAACCCAAGCTTCACGCGAGAGGTGAGGCTTCAGGGCTGTGAGTAACTGCTAGCAGCTGCTGTGCTGTGTCATTAGCTGATGCAGCATGTTCACTGCCGCCTTAGAGGAGTCAACGATGTGTCCTGCCGCTCCGCACTGTCTGCTGCGCATGCTCAGCCGCAGCTGGTCTGTGCTGGACAGACATATGAGCTGGGTATGCATCTTACATTCAACAAAGCAACGCCCTGCACTGTCTGATGATGTCTATGTGATGTCATGTTTACAACCTGCAGCTGGTGTCGCGCCTGGATGCTGACATGAGCTGGGCGCCTACGCTTGACGGCCAATGCTTAGTCACTTTGATGGTCATGCTGCTGCTCTGCCTGTTATGCTGCTGCTCCCTGATATCATGCGCAGCTGGTGTCGCGCCTGGACGCTGACGTGAGCTGGGTGCGTGCGCTTGACGGCCGCAGCTGGGTCGCTTAAATTGTCATGCTGCTGCTCCCTATTCTCATGCGCAGCTGGTGTTGCGTCTGGACGCTGATGTGAGCTGGGTATGCCTCTTTACATCTCACATACAATCAGCGCCATGTCCCCCCCTCACCCATCTGCTGTGCTGTTTTGCCATTCAAATACCACCTGCAGCTGGTGTCGCGGTTGGACGCTGACGTGAGCTGGGTGCGTGCGCTTGACGCCAGCGAGTTCATGCCCGGGCTGGTGGGGCTCTGACTGTCATGCTGCTGCTTTCAAATGCCATCTGCAGTTGCTGTCACGACTGGACGCTGATGTGAGCTGGGTGCGCGTCTTTCATTTGCACATAACATTGACACCCTGCACTGTCTGCTGTGCATCTTCGTTGTTCTGCAACCAAATGCGCAGCTGGTGTCGCGGCTGGACGCTGACGTGAGCTGGGTTCGTGCGCTGGACGGCAGCGAGTTCATGCCGGGGCTGGTGGGGCTCAACAACATGAAGGCCAACGACTACGCAAACGCGGTGGTGCAGGTGCTGGCGCGAGTCAACCCCATCAGGTGGGTGGTGTGTAGCACAAATGGATGAATGAACTGTGCGCGGTGTTTTCACACTTGACACCCGTGTATGTTATGCCCCAATTCTTGACCAAGGGTTATGGAAGGTTGTCTGTGTGATTATGAGGTGACCTCGTGCGCCTCCAGACCTCCTACCATATATGTAACGGACCCTGAGCATGCACTGCCAAGTGGCTGTGCTGATGGGGTGAGGTGGATGGGGCAACGAGTTCATGCCCGGGCTGGTGGGGCTCAACAACATGAAGGCCAACGACTACGCAAACGCGGTGGTGCAGGTGCTGGCGCGCGTCAACCCCATCAGGTGGGCGGTGTGTATGCTGATCGGCAGCTCCACGGCTGGGGTTATGCCATTCCATTGCGGTCTGGAACATGTGCGTGTACTGCCAATGGGTGCGGTGGTGCAGGTGCTGGCACGTGTCAACCCCATCAGGTGAGGGAGCATACGTAACATGACAGATCGTTTGCACTGTGAAATGGCTGTGCCAGTAGTGGGAGGTGGTGCGAGTGCAGGTGCAGGTGCTGGCGCGCGTCGACCCCATCATGTGACTGGTAGCCACTAACAGTTAGTAACAGACCTTGTGAAGGCACTGCCAAGTGGACAGGGTGGGGTGGTGCAGGTGCTGGCGTGCGTCAACCCCATCACGTGAGGCGTGTGTGACTTTTAGTTACTAACAGTTTGTAACAGGCCATGTGAAGGCACTGCCAAGTGGGTGCGGTGGTGCAGGTGGTGGCGCGCGTCAACCCCATCAGTTTCATCAGGTGAGGCATGTGTGACATCACTTAGTCACCTGATGCAACAGACCATGTGCATGCACTGCCGAGTGGCTGTGCCAACATGCATGCACTGCCAAGTGGCTGTGCCAACATGCATGCACTGCAAGTGGCTGTGCCAACATGCATGCACTGCCAAGTGGCTGTGCCAACATGCATGCACTGCCAAGTGGCTGTGCCAACATGCATGCACTGCAAGTGGCTGTGCCAACATGCATGCACTGCAAGTGGCTGTGCCAACATGCATGCACTGCCAAGTGGCTGTGCCAACGTGCATGCACTGCCAAGTGGCTGTGCCAACATGCATGCACTGCAAGTGGCTGTGCCAACATGCATGCACTGCCAAGTGTGGCTGTGCCAACATGCATGCACTGCCAAGTGTGGCTGTGCCAACATGCATGCACTGCCAAGTGGCTGTGCCAACATGCATGCACTGCCAAGTGTGGCTGTGTCAACTGCGTGGGGTGGTGCAGGTGCTGGCGCGCGCGTCAACCCCATCAGGTGGGTGGTTATGTGCAGCAGACCATGTGCATACCGCATGCACTGCCAAGTGTGGCTGTGCCGATGGGGTGAGGTGGTGCAGGTGCTGGCGCGGGTCAACGTAATCAGGTGAGGCATGTGTGGCAGGCCATGTGCATGCACTGCCAAGTGTGGCTGTGCCGATTGCATGATGTGGTGCAGCCCACCCCTGCCGACTTGCTGGTGCTGCTCCATGTGTCTGTAGGGACTACTTCCTGATGCCTGCCAACTACGCTGGCTGCTGCTCGCTGCTGGTGGTGCGCTCTGCTTGCTGTGCACCTGCTCATGCTGTTGCCGCTGCTGCTGCTGCTGTCCAGGGACTTCTTCCTGATGCCCTCCAACTACGCTGGCTGCCGCTCGCTGCTGGTGGCGCGCTTTGGCGAGCTCATCCGCAAGCTCTGGAACCGGCAGAACTTCAAAGGCCAGGTCTCTCCCCACGAGTTCATGCAGGCAGTCATGTCGGCCAGCAAGCGGCGCTTCACAATTGAGCAGCAGAGCGATCCCGTGGAGTTCTGGAGCTGGCTGCTCAACTCGCTGCACATGGACCTCACAGGTGGGCGCTTGCAGGAAAGGCTTGCAGGAAAGGGCTTGCAGGACCGGCTTGCAGGAAACTTGCCGGTGACATAGCGCGTGGGCAGTGCTTGGAGGTTTGGTAGCCCAAAGTGCATCGCGCAGGGGCCCATGATTTGGGCAGAGAAGCGGAGTACGGCAGCGCAGCGAGTAGTGGCTACAAAGGTTAGGAAGCAATGTTGCAATCCTACTTAGCTGTGGGCTTGGTTCACAACACCATGCTTGCTTCTGGCCCTGCTGTCACCCTTGCAGGCGGCAAGTCCAGGAAGCGCATCATCATTGCAGTCGCTGTAACCATTTCACAGCCCTCCTGTGTGCCGCTGCTGCTGTGCTGCGCTTTGCTGCTGCAATGTGTCACCGCGCGTGCAGGCGGCAAGCCCAAGAAGCGCAGCATAATCACTGACACCTTCCAGGGCGAGCTGGAGGTGACCACGCTGGCAGGCACTGGCAAGGGCAAGGCAGCAGTCGCCACGGTGAGTGGTTTTTTTGCGGAGGGTTGCTGCTGCTGCGTGTGTGCTTGCTGCTGGAAAAGCCGCGCTGGCCTGCCTGCTAGCGTCTGCACGGGCAAGGGCAAGGCAGCAGGTGCTACGGTGAGTGGGGTGAATCTGTGGATGTTGCTCTTGCTGCGTGTGTGGCTTGCTGCTGGAGGGGCCGCTCTGGCAGCAGAAGGCAGCAGCAGCAGCAACGGTGCGTGGTGTTTATGACAAACTTCCCCCCTCACTGCTGCCCCGTGTTTGTGCTGCAGGCTGACGTATTGCAGGTGCTGCCCTTCCTGCTGAGTCGAGGTGTAGCTGCCTCTTGCTGGGTGCCAGTTCTGCAGGCTGACGTATTGCAGGTGCTGCCCTTCCTGCTGAGTCGAGGTGTAGCTGCCTCTTGCTGGGTGCCAGTTCATCAGTAACCAACCTCCCCCCCCCTCACTGCTGCTGTGCTGTCGCGTTTGTGCTGCAGGCTGACGTGGTGGGAGCGGCTGCCCTTCCTGGTGGTTAGATGTGAAGCTTCCAATCGCTAGGTGCCAGTTCATCAGTAAGACCCCTTTTCCCCCTCCCCCCCCCCACACACACTGCTGCCGTGTGTTGTGTTTTGCGCTGCAGACTGACGTGGTGGAGCGCGTGCCCTTCCTGCTGATTGGAGCTTTCACCTTGCTAGCTGCCAGTTCATCAGTGACCCCCTTACTGCTGTGTTTCTGTCGTGTCTGCCCTGCAGGCTGACGTGGTGGAGCGGCTGCCCTTCCTGCTGCTTAGATGTGAAGCTTCCGCTCGCTAGGTGCAAGCTCATCAGTAAGACCCCTCCCCCCCCCACACACTGCTGCATTGCTGGCCCCATCTGTGTCATGTGTGCCCTGCAGGCTGACATTGTGGAGCGGCTGCCCTTCCTGCTGATGGGGCTGGAGCTGCCGCCCACGCCGCTGTTCAAGGACGCGCTGGAGAAGAACATCATCCCACAGGTGAGTAGTGGCAGGTGGTTGTTGAGGCTGCAGCGCAGCACAGTGAGCGAAGGGTGCCTCAATGCTTTGTGCTTTATGCACACAGCATGCCGGATAATAGCTGGCTATCAGCCAGCTCTTGAAGAGCTCATGGTACAGGTACATCCAGTAGTGGCAGGCGGTAGTCAAGCTTGAGGCTACGGCACCAAGGGTGCATGAATGCTTTTATTACACAGCACTCCGCTGTTCAAGGATGCGCTGCACAAGAACATCATCCCGCAGGTGAGCTTCTGTACAAGGTATTATATGCATGTTCAGCTGACAGCTGCAGAAATCCAGTCCGGAACATCATCCCGCAGGTGAGCTTCTGTACTTAGAGTGCTTGCTGACCAGGAAAAGGAATATATGCATGTTCAGTTGAGAGCTGCAGAAATCCAGTCTGGAAAATCATCCCGCAGGTGAGTAGTGGCAGGTGGCAGTTGAGGGCTGAGGCTGCGGCGCAGCGAAGGGTGCCTCAATGCTCTATGCACAGAGCATGCCGCTGTTCAAGGGCGCACTGGAGAAGCACATCATCCCACAGGTGGGGCTGATCAGGTGAGGGTTCCTGTAAGCTTTGATGGGGTTGTATATGCATGTTCAGCTAACAGCTGACAGGTGCAGCAGCTGTAACCGCTAAACCCCTGTTTCAAGACACGCTGGGGAGGACACCGTCCCACAGGTGACTTTTTGCACAGCAGAGTGCTTGCGACTGCTGCTGCCTCTCCGTCTGCAGGTGCCCATCTTTGCCTGCCTGTCCAAGTTTGACAGGTCCACCATCAACGATGACATACGCCAGGGCCGCCGCAAGGTCCGCGTCACGTGGCTGCCATGCGATCTTACAGCGCTCGTGCGACTGCTGCTGCCTCTCCTCGCCTGAATGTTACACTTGCAGGTGCCCATCTGGCCTGCTTTTTCAAGTTTGACAGGTCCATCATCAACATTGACATACGGCAGTGATTCAACCGGCCATGCAACCTTACAGCGCGCATGCGACTGCTGCTGCTGCCGTTTCGTCTGCAGGTGCCCATCTTTGCGTGCCTGTACGAGTTTGACGGTGCGACCATCAACGACGACATTCGCCAGGGCCGCAGGAAGTTCCGCGTCACGCGGCTGCCATGCAATCTTACAGCGCTCGTGCGACTGCTGCTGCCGCTCTGTCTGCACGTGCTGAGCTGTTCGCAGCACCATCTTTCAGCTGGTGTCCGTTGCTGCGTAGCTGCTTGAACACACCGTGTAACCCCTCTTCTTCTCTTCTCTGTCTGCAGGTGCCCATCTTTGCCTGCCTGTCCAAGTTTGACGGCGCATCCATCAACGACGACATTCGCCAGGGCCGCAGGAAGTTCCGCGTCACGCGGCTGCCCAACTTCCTTGCGCTGCAGTTCAGGAGGTTCACCAAGAACAACTTCTTCATGGAGAAGAACCCCACGCTGGTGACGTTCCCGGTGAAGAACTTGGAGCTGCGCGACGCACTGCCGGTGCCTAACGGTGAGAGCAGTCATTTGAATGATGCAGACAGCTGAGGTAGGCATAGCGATTTTGACAGCTGAGACACTGCTGGTGCCTAACGGTGAGGGTGGTTCAGACAGCTGAGGGGGGCAAAGCGATTCAGACAGCTGAGGCAGGCACAGCGACTCAGACAGCTGACGCACTGCCGGTGCCTAACGGTGAGAACGGTTCAGACACCTGAGTGGGGCAAAGCGACTTAGACAGCTGAGGCAGGCAAAGCGATTCAGACAGCTGAGGCAGGCACAGCGAATCAGACAGCTGACGCACTGCCGGTGCCTAACGGTGAGGGTGGTCCAGACAGCTGAGGGGGGCAAAGTGAGCGGTGTTGGTGATTTTACTTGCAGTCAGCGCAAGCACAGTGAATGGTAGACAGCTAAGGCGGGCAAAGTGAGCCAAGCGCGTTGTTGGGGGGAGTATTCACTAGCAGTGAACGCAAGCACAAGCAATGCATAGGCCTGCAGCTGGTCGATTTGCTCAGCGTGAACGAATTGCGCATGTTGGTGAGCCAGACGGAGCTGATTCAGAAGTGAGTGCATTCTGGTCCGCCCGCATGAAGCAACACATGGGTCTACGCCGCAATGCTGCTGCTGCTGCTGCTTCAGGCTCGAATGGCCAGTCGCTTCCCAGCGTACACAAGCTGTCTGCCTGTCTCTTGCACTGAACACTGATAAACGTATGTATCTGCGCTTTCCTAGTGTTGCTGCTGTTGCTGCAGGCCCGGCTGGCGCGCCGCTGCCCAGCAAGTACGACCTGTCATCTTGTATATGTTGCACACACTAAATTAACATATGTTTCTGGTCTTGCTAAATGCTGCTGTTGCTGCAGGACCCAACGGCCAGCCGCTGCCGAGCAAGTACGACCTGATTGCCAACGTGGTGCACGAGGGCAAAGCGGGCCAGCAGACGAGCGGCGCTCCGTACAAAGTGCACATCCAGCGCAGTGTGGAGAAGACATGGTACGAGGTGCAGGTGCGTGGTCAAACAAAACTTAAGCCCTGGGTTCAGGGTTTCTTGTGCCGGCAGAACCGGTGCAGTGTGGAGAAGACGTGTGAGGTGTGAAAGCAGCAGCAGTTCAACCTAGCCGGGAATCAAACAAGCAAGCAAGCAAGCAAGCAACCAGAGATACCGGACCCCTTCATGTCAGATGTGCTGTGGTGGGCTTTCGTTGGGTACCACAGCAGATGGCAGATGGATGGCAGATGTTTGCAGTAGTGCCAGCAGGAATAAGTAAGGCAGACTGGCGATTTGGGGCGTATGCAGAGCAGCAATGCATACAGAACCAGTAGTGTACTGCAGTACTGCTCCAAACCTTCAGTCAGCAACAGTGCAGTCCTGCGACTGCTCAGACACTTCACCAACTGCTTGTGTGGTTGCTGCTGTGTGCTTGCTGCGTCTTGTGGTGCTTCCAGTGCTGCACCAGCAGCAGCAATCCTGTGTATGGCAGTATGTAGCTTCTCTGCCATTTTGGCAGGGACTACCTGCGGTCAGCGGACGTTCTGTGCAACTACCTGCCTTGCTGCTGCTGCTGCTGCTGTCTGCTTGCAGGACTTGGTGGTGCTTGACGTGCTGCCGCAGATGGTGGCGCTCAGTGAGGCTTACTTCCAGGTGTACCAGTGCCAGCAGCCGCAGCCGCTGCCAGGCAGCGCGAAACCAAAGCAGCAGCAGCAGCAGGGCAAAGCAGTAAAGGCGAAACCTGCAGCAGCAGCAGCAGGCCAGCCGAGCTAGCTCGCGCACAGCAGTAGCAGCAGCAGTGGTGCCTTTGCTCTGTGTAGCACCGTCGGAATGCCAGCTACGCCTTGCCTAACAAGAATTATGGCTTCCCGTGGGCTGGTTGAAGTGTGTGGCTGGTGTCGGCCTCTGGATGCTGTAACCAGACATACATGGCAAGGGAATTGGTGCTGCCATCGTGGCAGTCTAGCACGCATATGCTCGTGCTGGTGTGCCCAACCTGTAGCCTTCGTGGTCAACCGTGTAGATAGTGAAAAGGGGCGAGAAATGGCAGGTTTGCTGGGCAGCACCATGTTCAGAGTGTGCATAACTCAGGCTGGGACCTGTGTCCAACGTGCTGAGCTCCCCTACAGTGACCGCAGCAACCTGCTGTGGGTGCAACGTGGCTTGCGTGCTGGACACCTATGTTCAGCTTGTACTTGCAGTCCGGGTTCAGTGTCAGGATGGGCCGTCCAGGAAGCCAGTAGTGGTTGAAGCAGTTGAAGCAGGGTACTGTCACACCAGATGCCCACCCTGGTACTGGACACGTTGGCACGCCTAGAACTCAAATTTTATGGTCTGACTTGTTTAGGCGTTTCAATTCAACAAACCACGTTGTAGTAGCGCGAAGCTGTGAGGACAGTTGTTTGCGTTCGCACCGCAGCAAGGAGCAGGAAACCGGTAGCGTACTGGGAGAATAAACGGGAGTCAAGATGGTGGTCCTTGCGGCCTCCATCGTCAGCAAGTCTGGCAAGGGTGAGTAGCGGGTAGTGGGGCAGGGCTGCTGTTTGTTCTGTTGAGTGCCCAGATGATCATCGCCAGGACAGCAGCTGTGCTCCGTTTGTTCATTGATCTGCTCTATCAACCATAGCCTGCATGCATTGACCGTGCAAGGGAGGCCAGTACGTCCAGGGCAGCACTGTTGGTCTGAGCAGTAGGTCTGCTGCTGCTTCAACCTGTTTACCTGCCATCCTCTGCTGTGTACACCGCTGCAGCACTTGTGTCTCGTCAGTACATGGACATGAGCCGCATCCGCATAGAGGGGCTGCTAGCAGCGTTCCCCAAACTAGTAGGCAGCGGGAAACAGCACACGTACGTGGAGACAGAAAACGTGCGCTATGTGTACCAGCCCATAGAGGTGAGCTGCGCTGTGCAGTATGCAGTTGTTGCGGTGATATGCAATTGCCATGACAGCAGCACGCCGATGTTTGCAATGCTGCAGCAGCAATTGCTGTGATTTGCATGTGCACAGACACCTGCCACTGTTGTCACCAATCAGCAGCTGCATGCAGCATGCGTCTAGCACAATCCGTCATGTGCGCCAATCACTGTGTTGTGCAGGGTGCGTTAGCACGGCTGGCACGCTCAGCACTCTGATTTTTTTGTGATTGTTATGGGCTTGTCACGTGCCTGTCCTGCATATGCCTGCCTGCAGCAAGTGCCACCTGCTGCACCATGTTTTACCTGCACCTGCCTCCAATCCATCATCAATGTCCTAACACGCATCCGTGACCCCAAACACAGCGCGTGTCTGCTGCGCTTCCTGCTGTTGACTGCTGTCCTGCAGGGCATGTTTCTGCTGCTGGTCACCAACCGCGGCAGCAACATCTTGGAGGACTTGGACACACTGCGCCTGCTGTCAAAGTTGGTGCCTGAGTATGCGGGCAGCATGCTTGACGAAGAGGCCATCAGCAGGGCAGCCTTCGACCTCATATTCGCGTTTGACGAAGTCATAAGCCACGGGCACAAGGAGAACATAACAGTGCAGCAGGTGCGAGCGGGAGCAGTGCGGGGTGGGGTCGTCGGTGGTGGCGCAGCTGCAGTTGGGGGGTGCTGGTGCAGCAGAGTTCAGTAGGAGCAGGCTGTGCTGCAGCAGCTGCTGCGCCACGGCAATCATAAGGTTGCCATATGCGGCACACAGCAGGTGATAGGGGTCACCAAGTAGTCACAACCACACAACCGACTGCCACAAGGGCCAGCAGCAGCAAGGCTCAGGTGTTTTGCTCGTGGGATGGCGCAGTAGCAGCTGCAGCGCAAGCCGCAGCTAGCAGCGACTGCGTCAGTGGTGTGACGGCAGTGCATAGCATGGCAGAGCATGACATTGTCGCTGCTGCAACATTGGGCACTTGCACTCTGGCGCTTTCGGGTTGCTTGCTTACCGTGCATCCTGGTGTGTGCGCTGCGCGAGAAAAAAAACTCTCACAAGCAGGAGCTGCACACGGCCACAAGCGGTTGCTTTGCATCGACCTGCTCATCTGCCCAACCTTTCAACCTTCCTGCTGCCCCATGTCAGGCCGGCCTTTTCTATCTGTTGCCCTACTCACCCGCCTTGCCTTTAGACCTCAGCTGCCCCATGTCAAGCCGAACCTTTCCAGCTTGTAACCTAATCACCTGCCTTGCCTCTCAACTGTTGCTGCCCTATGTCAAGTCCACCTTCTCCATTTGTCACTGTACTCACCTGCTCTGCCCCTCAACCTCTGCCCCTGCAGGTCAAGTCGACCCTTTCCATCTTTCAACCTACTCACCTTACCTTCTGGCTACTCACCTGCCGTGCCTTCGTCACTCTGCCTGTCCGAATCCGCTGCCGCAGGTGAAGCAGCACTGCGAGATGGAGAGCCACGAGGAGCAGCTGCACACTGCCACAAGCCGTCCCTTTGCATCGACATACTCAGCTGCCTTGCCTTTTAACATCTGCTGCCACAGGTCAAGTCGACCCTTTCCATCTTTTGCCCTCCTTGCCTGCCTTGCCTCTCACACCCTGCCGCCACAGGTTAAGTCGACCTTTTCCACTTGTCGCCCCCCCCCCCCCTGTCGCCCAACTCACCTGCTCTGCCTTACAATCGCACTCCGCAGGTGAAGCAGAGCTGCGAGATGGAGAGCCACGAGGAGAAGCTGCACAAGATGATCATCCAGTCCAAGATCAACGACACCAAGGACATCATGAAGCGCAATAATTCTGCTGCCTGGCGGCCTGTGTTGTATAAATGTGTGCAGGTCAAGCAGCGTTGCGAGGAGAACACCCACAAGCAGATGCTGCACACAGCCACAAGTTGAGTCTTTCCATTTGTCGCCATTTCACCCTCTGCCCCCGCAGGTGAAGCAGAACTGCGAGATGGAGAGCCACGAGGAGAAGCTGCACAAGATGATCATCCAGAGCAAGATCAACGACACCAAGGACATCATGAAGCGCAAGGCCATGGAGATCGATAAGCACAAGATGGACGTCAAGCGCAGCATGCCACCGGGACCGGGCTACAACCCGGCCATGGGGGGGATGGGGGGCGGCGGCATGGGAAGCAGCAGCAGCATGAGCAGGCCGCTCGGCATGGACATGGACGCAGGTGCGGCTGGTTGATTGCACATGTCTGATGCATGTGTGTGGTGCGGCACATGTGCGCTGGTTTGCTGCACACTTGATAGTGATGTGTCTTTCGCGGCAGCTGCAGGTGGTGAAGCGGCGGCTGCACGGAAGCATGTATGCGCTGCTCGCATATCCTGGTCAAACCCACCGAGCTTGCCTGCTGCTCTGTACCCGCACCTGCATGTGCTCAGAAGCTATAGGGCTCTCACTAGACACATGAAACGGTTCAGTACAGCACGTAGTGCTGCAATGTAACACTGACGCTGCCAATGCGCCGCACACGTATGCTGCTGCTGCTGCTGCAGGCCCCTCGCTAGGCATGCCAGGCCTCGGCAGCGCTGGCAGCTTTGTGCTCGTATTGCCGGGTTCAACCCAAACAGCTTGCCTGCTGCACTGTATCCGCACCTGCATGTGTTCAGCAGCTCTAGGGCTCTTACCACGTGCTGCACTGTAACACTGATGCCGCCAATGCGCCGCACACGTATGCTGCTGCTGCAGGCCCCTCGCTGGGCATGCCAGGCCTCGGCAGCGCCGGCAGCTTTGTGCTCGTATTGCCGGGTTCAACCCAAACAGCTTGCCTGCTGCACTGTAACCCGCACCTGCATGTGTTCAGCAGCTGCAGGGCTCTCACCAACACGTGAAACTGTGCACTACAGCACGTTGTGCCGCACTTTAACACTGACACGGTCAATGCACCGCACACGTATGCTGCCGCTGCTGCTGCAGACATGTAGGTACTGCATTTTGCTGCATGATACTTACAATCTGGTGTCCTGCAATCCTTTATACTGCTGCTGCAGGCCCCTCGCTACGCATGCCAGGCCTCTGCAGCGCTGGCAGCTTTGGCGGCAATGGAGGCGGCAGCGCTGGTTCAGGTGCTGCGTCAGCGCCCAAGGCCGGGCTGCCTTTACGAAACACACATGAGACTGCGGCACCACGTGCTGCACTGTAACACTGACGGCCGCCAAAGCACCGCACACGTACGCTGCTGCTGCCGCTGCTGCTGCAGGCATGTGGGTACTGCATTTTGCTCCACAATATCTACAATCTTGTGTCCTGCAATCCTTTATACTGCTGCTGCAGGTCCCTCGCTGGGCATGCCAGGCCTCGGCAGCGCTGGCAGCTTTGGCGGCAATGGAGGCGGCAGCGCTGGCTCTGCTGCTGCGTCAGCGCCCAAGGCCGGCCTGCCCAAGAAGGGCATGCAGCTGGGCAAGGGCAAGGGGGCCAGCCGCATCCTGGAGAATTTGGCAAAAGAGGAGGGCGTGGCGAGCTTGGACGAGCCGTCGCGGCCGTCTGTGGCTGTTGGGGGTGCGCCTGTGGGCACGCAGGTCATCTCAGGTGGGTGGGTGGGTGGGATGTCCTGCTAGCATTGCAGCAGGACTAGGGGGTGCGTGCATCAGGCGCGTGCCAGCACTCAGAGCGATACAGGGAACATAGGTTCACAAAACTGCATTATCAAAGCTCAGCGAGCGGCTTTTTGTTGGGCCTGGCCAAGCCTGGCGAAAGAGGAGGGTGTGGCGAGCTTGAATGAGCCGTCGCGGCCGTCAGTGGCTGTTGTGGATGCGCCTGTGGGCACGCATGTCATCTCAGGTGGGTGGGTGGGCTGCGGCGTGCCTTGCTAGCATTGCAGCAGCGGGTCAAGAGGTTTGCGTGCATCAGGCGCGTGCCAGCACTCACAGCGATACAGGTTGAATCACAAGCACGGACCTGCATTATCCAAGTCCAGCGCCCTTTTTGTTCGGTCAGCAGCATTTTGGAGAGTTTGGCTAAGGAGGAAGGCGTGGCGAGCTTGGATGAGCCGTCGTGGCCGTCGGTGGCTGTTGGGGGTGCACCTGTGGGCATGAAGGTCATCTCAGGTGGGTGGGTGGGTGGGTGGGGTGTGCGGCTAGCATCGCAGGAGTGGGGTTGGTTGCAGTGGGCGGCGCGCCTGTGGGCACGCAGGTCATCTCAGGTGGGTGGGTGGGGTGCGGGATGAGTGGCTAGGGATGGCAACGGCCTGGAGAACCAAGGCACCAGCTCTCACACCGCGTGTGCTGTCATGCTGTCTTGCTGTCCTGCAGAGCCTGTTTTCATCTGCATTGATACAAAGCTGACGGTGGTGCTGAGCAAGACTAACGCTTGAAGACCCACCAGCATCAAGCCACGAATGCTTATACTGCGTGCGCTGTGCTGCTGTCATGCTGCCCTGCAGAGCCTGTGTTCATCGGCATTGATGAGAAATTGACGGTGGTGCTGAGCAAGACTGGCGGCCTGGAGAGCCTGGAGGTGCAGGGCACCATGAGCCTGGTGGTGGGCAGCGATGCAGACGCGTACGTCGCAGTGCAGGTGCAGCGCACAACCCAAGAACCCAATAACGTTGTGTACACTTCGCACTCATGTTGTGCTCACCAATGTGTGATGGAGGTTGCGGTCTGCCTGCTGTTTGAGCATGTGTGCACGTGAGCCATGAGCCTGGTGGTGGGAAGCGACGCAGACGCGTACGTCACAGCACAGGTGCAGCGGCCAGCACGTTCTGTTAACTGCGCACTCGAGTTGCGCTGTTCAGCGCATCATGATGTAGTGCTGACGAATGCTTGATGGAGGTTGCGGGCCTGCCTGCTGTTTGAGCATGTGCACGTGTCTGGGTTTCAGTGTCAGTGTCAAGAAGTGACAGCCCGCGCGTATGCAGGTTGCTTGAACCCAAAGCGCTTGCGCTGCAGCCGTGTTTGATGGCGCTGAATGCTGGGCAGTACGTTTGCATGAGTGTGAGCAACTCTGTGAGCGTGGTGCGTGTTGCAAGCACATGTGCACATGTGGCTGCAGCCAGCTGCATGGAGGGCTCCTTTACACTACTGTTTTTCATTTGAACTAGGCTTGCTGTCAGCTGCTGTGTTGGCTTGTTTCCTGTTTGCTCCTGGTTGCCTGCCCTGCTGCTGGCGCTGCTGAATTAGCTTTCAACCCACCAGGAAAACAGGTGCTGTCGCTTGCAAACACGCGCCAAAGTGAGCTGTGCTGGCCTCATCGACTCCTGCCTCGTGTGCTTTGGGATTGTGTTTGCTGCCTGCAGATCCGGCGGGGCCCCAACGCTGGCTTCCAGTTCAAGACGCACCCCAACATTGTCAAAGTGTGCTGCGCTGGCCTCACCGTCTGCTGCTTTGTGTGTGTTTTGCTGTTTGCAGATCCGGCAGGGCCCCAACGCTGGCTTCCAGTTCAAGACGCACCCCAACATCGACAAAGCGGGCTACGGCAATGGAGTGCTGGGGCTGAAGGACCCCAGCAGGCCCTTCCCAACAGGTGTGCTGCAGTTGGTGGAGGAAGGGGGGGTCTCCATGTGCCTGAAGTTCTGCGGGGTTGCGCAGTCTGTTGCTGCAGTTGGTGGAGGGAAGTGGGGGTCCCTGTGGCTGAATTTTGTGCTACTATAGGAGTAGTACGCATGATTGCTGGGTGCTTAGTTGGGTAAGTTCAAGAATGCAGGCTTGTACACTGATGGCGTGCTGGGGCTCAAGGACCCCAGCAGGCCCTTCCCACCAGGTGCGAGGCTGCGCAGTTGCGCCTGAAGGTGTGTGTTATTGTTTTAGCAACGGTGCGCCCGTTTACTGGGTGCTCACGTGAGGCGGGTGGGTTGAAGAATGAGGTGTACTGATGGCGTGCTGGGGCTCAAGGACCCCAGCAGGCCCTTCCCGACAGGTGCGGGCCTGCGCAGTTTGTTGCTGCAGTTTGTTGCTGCAGTTGGTGGGGGGAAGGGGGGGTCCCTGTGCCTGAAGGTGTGTGGTGCTAAACGAGCAGTATGCATTATTGCAGGGTGCTCACGTAAGGCTGGTAGGTTCAAGCATGCAGGATTTATTGTACTAATGGCGTGCTGGGACAACTGGTCCCTTTGGTCATGCTCGTGGAGCTGATGATGCAGATCATTTGCCGTGTATGCAGTGCTGGGGCTCAAGGACCCAGCAGGCCCTCGCCAACAGGTGCGCAGCTGCTCCCTGTCGACACAACCGCACAGCAGCACTCAACCCACAAGCATGCAAAGGGGGCAGTGGATTGTTAGGCCATAGCACTGCTACCATCATCTAACATATGTCATGTCGCATTCGTGCTGCCTGTTGTGCGCTGCAGGCAGCGAGCTGGGCGTGCTCAAGTGGCGCTTCCAGTCGCCTGAAGCTGTGTGTTACTATAGGAACAGTACGCATTATTGCTGGGTTCAAGCATGCAGGTTTTGCTGTACTGATTGTGTCCTGGGGCTAAAGGACCTCAGCAGGCCCTTCCCAACAGCTGCGCAGCTGCGCCCGGTCAACAGGGCAGTATGTTTTCAGGCCATAGTGCTGCTACCGTTTTCTGACATAAACCGTCCGTGCCGTGTGTTGCGCGCTGCAGGCAGCGAGGGCGTGCTCAAGTGGCGCTTCCAGTCGCGCGACGACAGTGTACACATGGCACATGTGTTGTCAGGCCATAGATACTGCTACTGTTTTCCGACACACAGCGTTCCTGCTGTCTGTTGTGCGCTGCAGGCAGTGAGCTGGGTGTGCTCAAGTGGCGCTTCCAGTCGCGTGACGAGTCGCTGGTGCCGCTGTCGCTGTCGTGCTGGCCCTCTGCCAGCGGCTCCGAGTGCTACGTCAACATGGAGTACGAGAGCAGCGTGGACTACGACTTGGAGCACGTGGTAATTGCCATCCCGCTGCCACACATGAGCCACGCTCCTCAAGTCAACCAGGTGAGGGCGCGGGCAGTGCTTGCTGCCAAGGCAGCAAGCAGTCAGTCGCGTTGTTTGATTGGCGCTCTGTCCTGCACGAAGCACTCGCTGTTTGAACATGACCACTAGTTGGTTTGGTGAGTGCTACGTCAACATGGAGTACGAGAGCAGCGTGGACTATGACTTGGAGCGCGTGGTGATCGCTATCCCGCTGCCGCATATGAGCCACGCTCCTCAAGTCAACCAGGTGAGGACGCGGGCAGTGCTTGCTGCCTCGACAGCTAGCAGTCAATCGCGTTGTTTGATAGGCGCCGTGTCTTGCACGAAGCGCTTGCCGTTCACCATGACACACTAGTTGGCTAGGTGGTGCTGCAGTGGACGGCAGGCTGTCAGGACTTCAGGGCATTGGCAATTCGTTGATGAACGTGTGGTTCTGTCGGGGCATACAGCACCTACTGCTGTACATTGCGCGGCAGCTGCTGCGAGTTGGCTTGCTGCAGTGTGCATAGCGCAGGTACTGGTAAGCCGTGGAAGCTTTACGTCAAGCCATGTGCTGTGCTCTGTGGCCGCACCTGCTGCTGTTGCCTCATCCGTGTATGCCCGCCATCTCTTGAAAGGTAGTCAGCAGTACTGCAAAGGCAACATGTAAGCAGGTGGAACATTCCCTTCCTGCCTCCCTCATTGTGCAACCACCTCTCCTGTTGCGTGCAGGTTGACGGCGACTGGCGCTACGACAGCCGCCGCGGTGCGCTGTTGTGGAGCATCGACTTGATAGACAACACCAACCGCTCTGGCAGCATGGAGTTGGTGGTGCCAGCGTGCGACTCCGATGCATTGTACCCTATCGAAGTCTCGTTCAGCAGCAGCAAGACGTTCTGCGACATTGCTGTTGAGAGTGTCAGCAGCACACAGACGGGTGCGCCTGTCAAGTATGGCCAGAAGCGTGGCATGTCCACAGCTGGCTATCATGTGGTGTAGCGGGCTAGGGTTTGGTGATGCATGGTGCTGGGCAAGCATGCGGTGGGGTTTGGGGTTTGACGCTTGAACAGCAGAGGTGTTGTGGGAGGGAGGGAAGGTTGTCATACGTATACGCTACCATGTGGAAGCAGCAGCAGTCAAGTTGGCTATCACGTGCTGTTTGGTGTCCAGGCTGGACAGCAGTGTGTGTTGCTGTTGGGTGTTTGCCTGTGAGGGCTGATTATGAGTCATGCAGTGTGGGTGGCAGCTGCTGTTCCAACACCTTCAGCAGCTTTTTTATTATTACCTTCAGCAGCTCGTTGCATGCTTGCAGGACTGACACGGGGCTGCTGCGGCTGTGCTCAATTCGACTGTTGTGATTGGAATGCGAAAAGCCCACACGAAAGCAGTTGTACGCATATGCACCATGCTTGCTGTTGGCGGCGCCGCCAAAGCAGCATGCCATTGTGAAGGCAGTGTCCGTATGTAAAGAAGTTAGCTGTGGTATCTGTTTGCATGCAAGGTGTGGCAGTAGATCAGCCAATGGTGTGCAGTGTTCTGCTGCAGTGTGGGCGAGAGCTTGAGCTGCAGTATCAGCTTCATCATCCCCACGGCGTGGCTGTTAGCTGCGAATCCAACTACAGTTAAGGCGGTACTGTTGTTGCTGCACGGTAGTGCACGGTAGTGCTGCTGCTGCTGCTGCTACTGCACATGGCAGTGCCTTGCATGCTGCACTGCGGCTGGCGCAGCCTGCGCAGTCCTGACTGCCAGGCATAAAAGTGTAGTTATCAGCGCAGCCGAGTGCAATGGTGGCCACAAAAGCTGCTGAGCCAGCAGTCAACAATTCGCATCATCATTAGCAAGTTGGAGCCTTGGTCGATTGTCTAACGGCAGAATGGGTGGCGGCAACAACAAGATTCCAAGCTTTGATGCAATCCGTTTCGTTCTAGTGCAAGTGCGCGAGCGGTGACCATGTGTCGAGCAACTTGAAAGTCATTACTGCTTGCTGTTGATGACAGCATTTGGCTCTTGTATTCGTGCATCACAAGCTTCCGTTGGAACTCTTGACTGGAAGATGCAGTATAGTTGCTGCTGGCCTGGTGGTTCTCTGCTGTTTGAGAACTCACATCACTCAAGTGATAGGTGTATCCACTCCGCCATTGAACGTGACGGCAAGGCACGGCATTGGAACATCAACCACGTTCACTGATTTGTTTTCTCACCATGTTTGACCGTACGTTTGAGCGTTGGGCCAAATCTATCCCCTTCAATCAGAAACCCCTAAACATCAGGCTGCAAGTGACGACACCCCGACATTCTTTAGCAGTTCACTAGTGGTTACCCGTGGCTACGCCACTCGCCAACTATATCGAAGACATGGGCTTCTGCATGCACGTTTCGTTGCTGCATGTACAGCACTGGCACCAATGTGTTGCAACCCTCAGCACTTGAGGCATACTAGCTTGTAGCTGCAGCTGATAGCATATGATACATGACACAACTATTGAGTTCCTCAAGCACACTGTTGCAGTGCCGAGTGTGAAACTCAAACTCCAACGCCGTGGAACACCTCATGGTACACAACATTCTTAGTGTACACACCAGCTGTAACAGCCTCTGTTGCTGCACGGAAGCCCTCAACCACCAACACCTTGAGGGCACCCCAGATGCCAACCCTTTAGAAGGCCACATACAACTGGCCATGTGAGAACACAGGGCGAGGCAGGTACACGCCTGCTGCCTTGAGTGTTTGCCCCTGTGCCTTGTTGATTGTCATGGCATATGCAACGCGCACCGGCAACTGGCGACGGCACATGTCAAAAGGCATAGCCTGTGCATCAGAGGGCTGCAGGTTTAGGCGTGGCAGGCACACCACTTGGCCCTTTGCAGGGCTTGTGGCCACCTTTGCCTGGATGAAGTTGTCCATGACTTTTGTGACCACCATGCGTGTGCCATTCGCCAATCGTGCAGACATGTTGCGCAGCAGAATGATAGGGCTCCCAACATGCAAGCGCAGCTTGTGTAGCGGCAAGCCAGACATGCGCAGTGTGTTCAGGAACTCTGGTGGGTACAAATAAGTTTGCTGCTCACCACGCACCACCGAGTCTGCACTGCTGTACACACGGCTGTCAACCTGAACGCCATCAGGGCGTGGTGCACACATTCTTGCTGTCATCAGATCATTCACTGCATCAACATCATCATTCAGAGGCGTAAGGATAGCACGCTCCACAATGTACTGCTGTCGTGCTACACAACAACTTGATAGCTAGCAATCTATAGTCTGGTGCACAGTTTTGCTGATATAGTGATCCATGATTGCTGACGGAGTTGATCCTACTCATCGATCAGACTCTCTAGCTCACTGCTCAGATCTGCAACATCTTATATAGTACGGTTGTTGCGATTCACTGCGCGCGACCTCCACCTTCCGCTGCCTGCGGCAAACTTACGGCGCTGGTGCTAGCTCGTGGTGCCATCGTTCCAGCTGGCTGGCCCTGAACCCGTCTACGGATACATAGAAAAGTAGGTTGGGAGCTGTGGGCGGTGATTTGACCCAGCAAGATCAGAGTTGCAGCCGTACCCCCAGCGTTGGGGTCAGCTAGGTGTCTCGCAGTAATTGCTACGGAGTCCCTGCATCACGCAAACGTGCGAAACAACTGATGTGTGTGCCGTGCTGTTAGCTGGCTAACACGCCCAATTGCAGAGGGCAAATAGTTTGGGGGTTGACCCAGTCGGTACGTCCGATGTCTGTGATCATCCAAAGTGTGCATGCTTGAGTCAAACCATGGATTGAAACACTGTTAAATGGCGTTATCAACATGTCCAACCTGCGATTCCTGTCGGCCGAACTGTTCATAGACACTCGCTTTACCCTTCACGTCCGATGACACACAGCAGCGACAGCGCGAGCAGCAGCTCTGCCGTGGGTGGCAGCAGTGGACCCATGCGGTTCCCCAGGCGCTGCGCAGCAACGAGATACGCACCTTACCCGGCCCGGCAGCAGCGGCCTGGACACCTGAGCCACCCACTCTGCAGCAGAAGGGGCACGCAGGACAAGAGGAGCAGCTATGTAACAAGCAGCACAGCATGCCAGCTTTGCTGTCATCCATCACCCAATTGAGGTATCAGCCACGGTGAGTGTGAACAAGCAGCAGAAACGGTGGCGAGAGCAGCAGCAGGACGAAGACAACAGTATCATCTGCATTTGCTGCTTAGTTCTATCTTCTGTCTTTGTCAGCAGCATCTTCTCTGCTTGAAGCCTGCACCAAAGAATGCTCATGTTTTGCAGAAAGAGCATCGTAGATGCTGAGGCAGGCCTTGGCTTGAGCACGTGAATATGAAATGACTTTAATCGCTGCTTTGCCAACGCAGGGAGTGCTTGCGCAGTTGGCGATCGAGCTCACTGAGCGATCTTTGTGCAAAACATTGGACGCTCTGCGCCAAGCAGCTCACATCTGCAGCACAGCAGCAGCAGACGCAGATGCAGAACCAAACCATGCAGCAGCAACGCCGCAGCAGCAGGACGCTGCTCTGCAGGCAGCAGAAGCAGCAATGAACCACACGCTGCGACGCCTGGCTGTTGCACAGAAGTTAACAGCAGCAGCAGCCTGGCTGTTGCACAGAAGTCAACAGCAGCAGCAGCATCTGCGCTCAAAGGATCTGACGGTGCAGCTGCTTGTGGCTTCCAGCTGGCTGCACCCTGCCAGCAGCAGGGACAGCAGCAGTGCGGCCCAACCGCCTTTGACGCCCCCTGCTGTGTGCCACCGCCACTTCATGCTTGGCTGGCTGCAGCTGCTGACGCTGCTGTTGATGCCGAGTGTGACTGTAGGGGTGAAGTCACAAGCAGCTTGAGGCTGCTGCCTATTGACGCAGCCTACTGAGCAGCAGCAGCACCAGCAGCAGCAGCACCCTGCAGACGGCAGTTGGGAAGAGGAAGTGCCAACGTTCCCAATGCTGCTGCCTGGTGACACCGGCAGCTGTGTTGCAACCAAGTTGGCATGTTCTGGCGCGTATGGTAGCATGCTGCACGGGTGCCTGCACGGGTGCCAGCTGTTGACAGCATGACTGCAACGGCAGATTCCTGAGGGGGTGGGGTGTGGATGCAACTGTGCCTGTGATGCGCCATTCGTGGCATGCAGAGGAACAGCAGTAGATATGCCAGATGCCGCGCTGAAATGCACAGCTTGTAGGGACAGCATTGTTGTTGGCGTCAGCGGCTGCTGCTTTTGTGCGCGAAGCTGGCATCCAAATGCGCTCCCTCGGCTTGACTGCTGCTGGCAGGAGGCAGCCTTGGCAGGGGTTGGGGTGGAAACATAGTATGGTGAGGGGTTCAGGGCTTGCTACATCTGATTGGAATAGCAGTAGTATTTCATGTGATCTTTTGATTGCACTGCCTGACTATCTGGCCTTGTTAGAACTTGCAGTGGCCCTCAACACTGTACTAGCTGATCTGTCGTTCGAAATGCATTGAAATCCTGCACAACAACATTGGCACTGTCTTCTTCCAATGTGTGTACCTGCATTTTCTGCCAACGGATGCAAAGCCAGCAGTGGAAGTAAAAGCGTGCGGGTTGCTGTTGACATGCATTGTGGCAAGTTTTCGAGACAATGTTGCCTCCGTGTGTGCGTTTGTTATCACTTTGTTTGGTTGTTGCAAACTCAACTGCTACGTGTGTGCAATAGTCGCACGCTCTAAATGCGTTTCCGAGGTTCAAACTTTTGCACAGCAAGACACCAGGTCATGGAGTTTGGTGGGCTGTTGTGCATTGGTGAAAGTGCGGCTGCTCGGCCGGCTCGCGCTTGCGCTGCTTTCTGCACTGTCAGCAGCGTTGTCTAGACTCGCCCCGTTGCAGCTGGCGTTTGACTGGTGCCCAGCCATTTGGCAGTTGGACGTTTGTCACTTTGTCACTTTGTCGGTTATGGTGGTTGACTACACGTGCCCTTAACGCGTGAAGTGACATTGATTGGCGTGCCTGGACGGTTGCCTTCAGCGCATGAACCTAGTGAACTTGGTCAGTTGTTGTCACTAACAGTCACTAACACGTTTGAACGGTCTGCACTGCACAGCGCTGCTGAGTGTGATGGTGTCAGCATTTTGGCTGCTGCAGTTGGCTGCTGACGTGTTGATCTGTTGACGCATTACACAACGCGTGGAGTCCCAATGCCGCGCTGTTTCTTGAAGCATTTGATCAAAAGTCGTATTGCTGGAGTGCCTAACACATATGGCTGGCTATGTACATGGGTTTTGTTATGTGCTGTTGCATCAGGGCGCCTGGCGTATCCTGGTGTTGTGCTGTGGGTGTTGGCTGCCAGCAGTGCAGCAGTCTCTATGCATTGAATCGTGCAGCGTATGTAGCAAACTTGGCGTTAGTAGGTCTGATTGCCTGTTGATGCATGCACATTGTCACAAGACCCCCGCATGCATTGCAACGCGCCAAAGGCTGCAGCACCCACACACAAAAAGCACTGCACTTTGTGAGTTGTACATAGCACAGCTGTAGCTTTGAGTGCCCTGCTTGCATAGCTTGTTGTTATGTTGCTGTCTCAGCTGTATCAGAATTGATATGTTTGTTACTGATGTCGGAGGCCCTGTGTATCGTCCGCTACGGCCGTCGTCATGCCTTGTACACACTGTTGCTTGATGTGCATGTGCGTGTTATACTGTATTGTGTGTGGCACCGTGCAGTAGGCTACTGCATGATATACGTGCATTGTGCTTTGTAATGCATATGGCTTGGCTGCAAGAGGTGTGGCGTCGGCCCGTGTGATGTGTGCACGCCCTTTCATGTGTAAGCGTGGCGTGTCACATGAGGATTTTGTTTATATTCTTGCTGCCAGCATCATTGCATGCATTTGCCTTGTCTAAAGCAGTTTGATTGCCTGAAATTGTCTGCATGTGTTGCAAAAAAGTGCGAGCTTCCTGCGCAGGATGTGCGCAGGATGTGCGCAGGATGTTCGCATATGACGCCTGGCCATGCATATGTGGCTGCGCAGCATGTTGAAGTGCACAACGGAATCAGGTCTGTCAACCGTGCTAAATGCGCTGTTGACTGTGACTGGCTGACCATATGCGCCTGCGCAGCATGTTACAAGGCTGTTACAGATCAGCTCTGTCACTTCTTGTGTTACAGCCTTGGTGATGTGCTGTTGACTGCAACTGCTTGGTGATTCACAACAGCACAATGTGCTGTTGACTGTGATTGCTGACACAGCCGGCTGTCTGCGTGTTTTGTGCTTTCGTCATATGGGCACCTTGCAATCCGTTGCAATGGGTTGCTGTGTGGCCCCAATCGGCCACATTGCTGCTGCACATCATCAATGTGCTGCGCAGAATGCTTGCAGACACAGCCATATGCTGTGCCTGTGAGGTTGCGACAGGCCAATACGCAGTTGAAGCTTATCTGCGGTATGTGGCTGTGGGTTGGCTGTGGGTTATCTGCAGGCTGCGACAACAGGCAGCTTGTGGCCTGCTGGTGTTTGAATATGTGTTATTTTGTTATGACAGTTACACCACCAGCATTCTTAGGAGGCTAATTAGAGGCCGATCGGTGCATATTGGTGTGTGCACGTTACTTGGCTCCGTTTAGTGTTTGCTGCGTCCACCAGCTGCAGACACAATCTGGTTTGGATTGTGCACTGGGGTGTTACTGAGCGGCATGTGCCACTGCTGCTGCTGGTGCACATGCCAGGCTGGAAGTGATCAGTAATGTGTGATGCGTGATGCCAGCATTGTATAGTGTAATGCCAACTGCCAGCTGCAGTGCAGCTGTTGACGGTTCTTTGGTTGGTTTGCGAATCACGTAATGCACACGTGTATTATGTCTGCTTTTGCACTGCACGGGAGGGGGGATTTTCAAATGCACCCAAGAAGGGGTGGCAGCATGGCCACCTTTCTGGCAATGCGACTGTGGTGAAATTGGCGCAGCCGCTGCAGAATATCTGCGCAATGGCAATTGCGTGCCTTGCCTGCGGAAGCTATGACTAGGGCTTCATGAGGGGGGGAGGGGGGTGTTTTAATTATAACGCAATTTTGATTGCCAGCGTTTGCTCATTTGGGTGGTGTTGAGTGAGCCAGGTTCGGGGTGTGAGAGATGGGCTTGGAACCCAGAGCAGTGGTTGCCTTGGCAAATCATCTTTGCAGCCCGCATTTGCCAGCCAACAGCCACCTCTGGCAGCTGCATACAATAACGCTATAACACAGCTGTTGTGTTGGGGATTTGAATAGTTGTGTTCAACTTCTGCCTAGTGTTCAGGGGTGGTGGCTAGCGTTGAGTGGTGTGACAAATGCACAGTGTGCAGAGCGGTCCAAGGTTGCATGCAGCGTTATTTGTTGCTGACCGTCGTCGCCAGCTTGTGCGGCCGACTTCATATACCATTTTGTGCGTAAGGAGATCACGCTTCATATGGTTCCACGCTTCTGCTGCTCTGAACACAGCTGAGTTGGTGCTGTTGTGTCTCTGCTGCATGATGAACGGCTCGCTTTGACAGTCATCCATGTCACCTTGGTAGGAGGAGTCGGAATACTCTTTCCTATTCAACAGCATTCACTGGCCGGGACTTGCTGTCAGTAGCGATCTGCCTGACCATGGGTGGCGCACACAATTGATTTGACACCACATTTGCTGCTGCGCTAGCTGGCAGGTGTAGCTTGCTGGTGCCATTCTGTGCAGGTTGCTGCTGACCTTGTGCTGTGTCGTGTAGCTGTGCCGTTGGCTTCGTATTCATCCAAGAGCTTTTACGTACACTGTGCACTTGTTGGATTTTCTTTTACCTTCGGTGCTAGTCTGGAGAATTTTATTTCGGTCGCAAAGGCCGTGTCGGTGAGAGATGGCTGCTGCAGCCGTAGCAGTGGCAGCCCACTCGCGTGCATATCACCAGCTGCGTCAAGCAGGCTGATTAGAGCATAATGAAGCATGCATTTTTAGTGGTGTCCTGTGGAGAGACACACGTATTTGCCAACTCAGTGTGAGTGCTCACCAAGCATTTGCAATGCATTCGGAGTGCCATAGAACGGATGCCTACTAGTTGTGAGCGTCTTTGAGCAACAATGGCATGTCAACAGCAGACAGTGCCATTGAACAACGCGGGCTGTGACCAAGCTCATATGAGCTGATCAGTTTGCAAGCCTTGCTATTGAGATTTTGAGAGACGGATCCTGCAAGGGCACCTGCACTGTTGTGATGGCATCGTATCATACGAGCTCGTAGACTCGAGTCTGGTAGACTGAGAGATGCATGGATGCTATCACAGCCATGATGGCTTGAATTCGTAACTTGGCAATGGTACGAGACTACTACACTCTCAGAGTCTGTCACTATGTTTATGTTTATGTTTATGTTTGATGAGATTCGGTCTGTTTTGCGAGATGTATGTGGTGGCGCTGAAAAATTGCGCAATGTGCTGTCATTGACTGATGCATCCACCAAGTTGTTGCGTTTTATTTCTGATGATGTTTGGGGTAGTAGGGGGGTGTGTCGGGTGATATCTAGGAGCATTGCTGAGTATCTTGTCCAAGCTTGGGATGTGCGTAATAATTGCAAACACAATGGAGCAGTGCTCCCTCTTTCTTCCGCTCCTGAGGGGCGCGGGGCCGATGGCGGATATGGCTTAATGGAAAACATGATGATGATGATGATGATGATGATGATGATGATGATGATGATGATGATGATGATGATGATGATGATGATGATGATGATGATGATGATGATGATGATGATGATGAGAGTCTGTCACTACTCGACAGTGTTAATCTGCTTTACTTGCGTGCATGTGCCTTCCAGGACCGCTGCATTCCTTGCTACTCGGCAGGGCCAAAACTGGCCTGGCGGCGCTGCCAGCATTTCCAATGGCATCGGATGCCAGATCTGGAGTATAACCGTTCTCGGAGTGTCCGAGGCTCGGAGAAAGGCGGATGCTGGACTCCCATAAACAGCACTGCCAGTTGATGGCATCATGCCTCAAGGCATCGGTGTCCTGTCAACAGTAGTTTGTAACACGGCATGTTACCAGTCCAGCGCCAGAACAGCATGGCGTGCAGAAAGCTTCACATCAACGACTGCAGTGCAACTACCTGCAACCCTCAAGGAACAGCCATCCAACGGCTGCAACTGTTCAACGGTGGCACTGGCAACGTATACGGTATGTATCGCCGCAGACACAACCGCGGCACACCGCCTGACCGTCAGGAGGGCCTTTGATGCAACCGCTGCTCAGCAGCTTCCAAAAAGTGGGCTGCAGTATATGCGTACAGCATGCATAATCGCTATGCAACATCAGATTGACCAGTGTGAGGCCCCCCGAGGACGCCCCTTCAGCCCGAGCCACCCAAGGGTGCAGCAGCTGGTGGCACCAGACAACTCAGCTGTGGAACTCAGCTGCCAGCTGGCAAGCTGAGCTTGCCAAGTACCGACGTTCAACTAAGGCCCTTGTTGGGCCCACGCGCAACACGCGTCTCCACATAGCCTAGCCTAGGCATGAGTCATGCAGCACAACAAGAAGATGCATTTACAACTCCTGAACCAACGAACTTGCAGCAAATACTGCGGTCATACACTCGATTTTCACAAACAAAGAGCCTCGTTGGGCTGCATTGTGTTGTGCATGTCAAAATGCAGCACTCAGCAGAAAAACATGCAGAGACATCCTATCATTGAAAGTCGTTGTGCATGTGTGCAATCGGACACATGTGCACAGGAAGCACGCGACGCTCAGCTTGGGTGACTCAGACGCGCATGACACCGTCAGCAGTGATTTGAGCTGAACATGCAGCAGCAGCTGCCGCAGCCGAACATGCTATGCCCTGCTGAAGACTAACACAACACCGCTGCACACAAGCAACAAAGCAGATCCACAGCCGCTGCGTATTGCGCAAATGCGCACAGCAGCATGCGCAGTGAGAACTCTGATGAGGGCTGCTGCTGCAGCTACAATGCCCATGCATGACTCATACATCAGGGATGAAAGCCACTCACGCGAACAGCCGGCTGAGCGAGCAACACACAACAGCCTACGCAATGACGACACTCTACCCACCACAGCATTGAAGGATCCAAAGGCCCGTACACAGAGCCACAAAATAACCATTTGCCACTCAACCCACGCCACTCACAACCCTCTACTAGTATAGCATGCTTTACTCATCATCAACTCCATAGCCTTGTTTGCAACAAGGACACCGTGTGCTCAAGTCTAATGTGGCCCTGGGCCCTACCCTCAACAGCACAGCACTGCAAGCAATACGCTGAGATGTGCATGACACCACACTCGCACACACAGCACAACCCTGCAGCAACACACAACACGCCGGTCCGCAGCATCAACCAGCATCCACCGTCAGCCCTCAGGTGATGCGTTCGCTGGTATAGCGGCTGCTGCTGTCAATGCCTGAAAGACGATGAAGTCGGCCAGACGCAAACCTGCTGCTACGATACGTCCCATGGTGCGATAGCAGCAGCTGCCCCTCATCGCTGTCCGTTAGTACTGGTCCCTGCTGCTGTCGTCATCACTGTGGCTGGCGGTAGTACCCTCAATCATAGTACGGGTCTCTGCTGCTACGGTACATCCCAAAGTGTGACAGCACCACTGCAGCAGCAGCTCTCCCCCCAATCTTAGAACTGGTCCCTGCTACTGCCCTCGCGGTGAAGGCTTCACTGTGGCTGGGGGTAGTGCCCTCAGTCGTAGTACTGGTCCCTGCTGCTGCCGTCCTCACTGGCTAGGGCTGCCACGCCTCGCGTGTGTGGGCGAGAGTGACCGCTCACGCTCCGGGGAGTGGCTGTTGCTGCGCTTGATGTCCTTGTCGAGAGGGGTGGCAGGGGAGCGCGAACGCGAGCGCCTGACAGCGTCAGCCGCCATGTCAAGTGGGGGAGCCGCAGCAAGGCATACATGCATGCCAGACGCAGGGCATGCAATAGCGCAGCATATGCACAGCAGCAGGACGGCACAGGTAGAGGGCTTGGCTGATGGGGAATGAAAAGTTGTCATGACATCAAGACACAGCCATGCTACTAGCAGGTTGATCCAAGCGTGCGTCATCATGCTGCGCCATCCTGCCAGCCGCTGCCTGTAAGTTGCAAGCTTGTGTTATTAACAGCAGTGGATTGCAACAGCTGCCCATAACACGAAGCTGCAACATATTGGCAGTATTGCCTATGCTGACACACACAGGCTTACATCCACAAACATATAGTTGTAAGTGCTGCAACTGGCCCCGAACCCCCCAAACCTGGCCCCGCCAACCCCCGACTAGCCCACAGCACTGCAGGCAGGCCGCCTCACCTGCGTGGCGAGGGGGAGCAGCCCTATGCTGACACACAGCAGTGGCACACATTCAAATACACACACACAGTCGCATGTGCTGCCCCCCCACCAATCCCGACCAGCCCACAACAGTTTCACATACTCACAGTTAAAACTAGCCCACAGCACTGCAGGCAGGCCGCCTCACCTGCGTGGCGAGGGGGAGCGGCCTTCCGTCCAGCGCCAGCCAAAGAGGTCAAAGTCGGCACGCGACGCCCAGTCGACCTTCCAGCGACGGCCATCCATCTTGAAGCCGTCTGCAGCAGCATGTGTTGCAGACGAGCATGGCAAGGTCAACAGCAGCGTGTGGAAAAGGACATGCAAACCACGGGCTTTAAGGTAAAGTTGACCAATCTGATGTGACACATATGTTGTACTTTGATTATCCACTGCGCAAGCATCAGGCCTACTGCAGGGGCTGTAGATGACAATAACACCGACAGCAGACTGCATACTGCGGACCATGCTGTCTGATCGAACACAGTAGCACATATGCTGTACAGCTGCTGCTCACCCATCTTGTCCCATGCGTACTTGGCATCAGATGACCTGCAGCAAGAGAGGGGGGCCGGGGCAGCATACAGCAGCCATAGACAAAGTCAGGCGGCAGCAAGTAAGTCGCACAGGAGATGAGGAACTTGAGGTTCTTGGCACACACTTGGCGAATTGTCAGTGCATCACCTGCTGTGTCCCTTTCTCGGCAGTGCACCCTTATTCCGCATGACAGCATCATTTGAACCACGCAGGGGCAAAGAGTGAGGTCCTGCTACCTGACGGCACCAACATGTTGGCTGCATAGCCTGATCGTGCATTCATCCTCTGCTGCTAGCAGCAGTGCAGGGCCAGCTGGGATCAAGCTGCACAGCTGCCATCGGAATTCGCTGCTTGTATTGATGCGAACTGCACCAACAGTACCCAGAATACAGGCAGCAGAATCCGATGTGATTTGCAATGATGCCTAATGATGGCACCTACTCTCCCTGCTAACTCTGCCAAAAAGTTGCCGAGGTGCACTAAAAATCACACAAGCACATGACCAAAGTTGCAAGCAACACACCAGCATCATTGTGTGAAGCACATGCGCTGCGGCAAGACGCATGAGTTTTGCAACATACAGCACGCTACTCTATGCCACAAAGACCTGCAAAGGCTGGCGCTGTAGCAGGCTTGGCTTGCTGCAGCTTGCTCAGCCGGCTTGGTGGTGGCTGTCATGCTTGGTGGTGGGTGGGTGGGATGCAGGCAGCTTGCGCACATCTTGGCTAGGCAGGGCTGCAGCTGCGTCGCCAGCATGGTGCAACAGCCAACAAGAAAACAAGGTTCGACAATCTGCACAGCGCAGCTTGTGTGCTGTACAGAAGAATGCACACATATAACAGCAACGTGCATTGCTGGCACAACACAGCCGCAACCACAACTGCTCAACATATCATGATGGTGCTGATCCTGGATCCGGGGACAAACTCCAGCTGCTGCATGCAGCAGGTGCTGAGTGCATCTGTACTGCTGCAGCAGCAACATCCAAACTTTAGGGCCCTGTACCTGTCAAACTCCACGAGTGCGCAGCGTGCCTTGTAGTCGCGGCTGACATGCAGCACCTTGCCAGCCACCTCAAACTCATACTGGATGTCTGCAGGGCACGAAACAACCAGAAAACAGCAATGAAATTGCAGAGGACACCTTGCTAGCCCAAAAAAGGCAGGTAGCACGTCCAATATGACAGCCCATGCATAGCCTGTCTCACAGCCACACCACCCCTGCACCAAGTGGCGGCAGCGATGCTGACAACACGTTTTCAGACCTGGACGGCTGTGTCAGGGTCACTGCACGCACGTGATGCAGACTAGTGTACTTGGTGAACTGAATCGAGGCACTGCAACGTAGAATGCACACGCAGGGAGAGCTGTCCTACAGGTGCTGCTGTTGCTGCTGCTCACAGCGCGGGCACTCACCTGACGAGGGCGTGGAGCTGCTGAGGTTGTCCACCACCAGAACGTAGCGGCTGTACTGCTTGCGCGACATGCTGAGCTGTATGCTGTGTGCTGCTCGAGCGCAGAACGCCTGACGAAGACTCTAGACGCACAAGGGAATTCGTGCACTGCAAGCGTGCGCTGGGGCGTGGCAGCGCTTGAATTATACTTGGAGAAGGATTTCAAGACAGATACAACAGGCTCTGCACAAAAAGGGCTAGCAGGTGCTGTGATCGAGTCTGGTGAGTAATCGTTGTATGACCAGAGAAGGCTGGATTAAACGCACTTGTGCAGGTGACAGTACAGTTGGACTGTTCGTTTGCACACAGGCTTAACGGTGGTAGCTATTCAAGACAGCAGGACATGTTGTTCCTTGGGGCCACGGTTAGGGTCTGGGCGTCCAAGACAGCACTCCGTGAATTGATTACTGGCAGGCAAAGTAAGATCAATGTACGGTCTGAGTTTTTTTGTCCGTGAACTGTTGTTGCGTACACAGTGTTCACCCGCGATACAGTTATGGGCACCTTCCTGCAGCAGGCGCTCTGGCTATCAGGATGATGAAGTCACGCTTCTGACTGTTTGAATAACATATTGCATCAATGTCCGAAACTCAAGGTGATGACACCTCAGTGGTGCACAAACGACCTGGTGCACTGTGCTTAGGTGGCCTCTTTCCTCTCAAGGCAGCACACCATGTTGTGGCACCTCGGGTACCTCGGATCGTGGAGCCGGAGCAGGTTATGCTCAAGGTATTGCTGGCTGGGGCCAAATGCAGGACAGCTAGCAGCAGTGCTGGACACTGTTGGTGATCCACCTGCTTAACATCGCCTGAGCTGAACTTGCTTGCACGTGTTCTGTTGTTTCGGCTTGATTAGGCCGTGGCGCAGCTCGCAGATGGACTGCCTACGCTGGCAGCTGAGGGGCAGTGGCTGGCGATGATGCGGGCGTTGCAGTTTGTGCTGTGGCTGTCTCCAGGCCCTGCAGCAGCAGCGTTCATCCAAGCACGTGGCACCGTGCGGGTGCAAGGTGAGGCTGCAGCAGGTTCCTGGTTTTGTGTATGTCCTGCTGATTTGCTGCGCCGCAACCAGCTGCACTGCAAGTGCTGGTGGAGAACTGGACACTCTGTGTCCAAGCTGCAGGCAGAGTGAATGCAGCACAATATAGTTGGACAGCAATGTTCTCCTAGACACTCACAGGTAAAAATCTAACTGCAGCAAGCACGTGTCCGCCTGACCACCAATCGCCTGACTACCAACCTCCTGCATCAAATCAGATGCAGCCCCACATTGATAAAAGCTTTGAACCCTGCTGCTTGCCGTTGCTGCGCTGCAGAGGTCATCAAGGCCGCAGCTGGCAGTGACGAGTTGGCTGCGCTGGCGGTGCTGCAGCTTGGCACAGATATCAGCGCTGAAGCCTTCTGCTGCTTCCTGTTGTTCTGCGCTGCAGAGGTCATCAAAGCAGCAGCAACCCAACACAGATAACAGCTTAAAACCCTGCTGTTTGCATTTCTTGCTGCGCTGCAGAGGTCATCAAGGCAGCAGCCGGCAGTGACGAGCCGTCAGCGCTGGCAGTGCTGCAGCCTGGCACTGCGCTGCTGCTGCTGTGTGTGAGGGAGTCGGAGCAGGCTGCAGACCTAGTGGTGGAGAGCCAGTCTGTCAGGTGAGGCCCGCGCGGCAGTTTGAAAAGCAATGAACGTTGTTTGACTGGCTACAGCTTTCCGTAGAATAGAGTTCAGACTGTCAGGTGCTGGAGAGCCAGTCTGTCAGGTGAGGCCTGCGCGGCAGCAGCCGCAGCAGCGGCAGCATGTATGATTAGCTGGTGTGAGCCGCATTTGCAGGAACCGCAGCTGATTTGGAGGTGGCGGTGATTCTAGATCGTTATAGTGAGTTGGCAATGGCAGCATCAGCAGTGGATCAACAACAGAGGTTGCAGGTGTGCCAGTCAATGCAGCAGCACAGCGACGCGCCTTCAGCTCAGCATTGAAATTGACACCTTGCGTGTTGATCAAGCTCGTATAACCAGCAGATGACCGCTTGTGTTGCTGGGTCTGCATTCACCTGATCAGTCACCCATCCAGGCTCTGCAGTAGTGAGCGCAACAGCTGATGCTGCAGCGAGAGCTCTCTAATAAATGCTGCTCAGCACAGCCGTGTTACCAGCTCTTTGCGGATGGTGCACGCTTCTGTTTCTGTTTCTGATGCAGTTGTTGTGCCCGCGCATATTGCTGTGCTGCTGTGTGTGCCCAGGCTGCTGCTGCAGCTGCTGCTGCGGCCCAGCGTTGGCCCAGTCACGAAGCGCCACACGGCAGAGATCCTGCAGGCACTGGCAGCCACCAAGCTGGGTGAGCACGATGAGCACCAACATCAGCAGCAGCAGCAGTGGGGATAGCAGCAGCGCGTCTGCTGGGCGGCGCCACATCGACAATGTGTGCAACCTGCTGGAAATTCACAGCTGCGATCAACAGCAGTAGGGCCTGCTCAGCATGCAGTATGCATGCAGTAATATTTGGCCTCCAAGCTTGCTGTGACTGCAGCGCTTGCAGTATCCGTATCCTTGCTGTTGTTTTCAAAGCGCGTGGCACTCTCTGGCAGCTGTAGATCAGCATCAGGCTGATGCATGACGGACCACGGTCCATGCCATGGTGCTGCCTGCCACGTTGCTGTTGCTGTTGCTGTTGCTGTTGTGTTGTGCAGTGTACCGCGACGTGCTGCATGGTGCTGGCGTGGTCGACGTGCTGCGCAGTGCCCTCGCTGATGCCTCAGTGCTGGCAGACCTGCAGCTGCTGCAGGTGAGGCGGCAGACTGTGGCAACAGCTTGTTGTTCAGGTTGCGCTGGATGCGTTGTGCTGTGATGCTTGCGCAGTGCCCTCGCTGATGCCTCAGTGCTGGCAGACCTGCAGCTGCTGCAGGTGAGGCGGCAGACTGTGGCAACAGCTTGTTGTTCAGGTTGCGCTGGATGCGTTGTGCTGTGATGCTTGCGCAGTGCCCTCGCTGATGCCTCAGTGCTGGCAGACCTGCAGCTGCTGCAGGTGAGGCGGCAGCAGCAGCAGCGATAGTGGCAAGAGCTTGTTGGCTAGGTTGCGCTGAACCCTGTGTGCTGCGCAGTGCCCTCACTGATGCCTCAGTGCTGGCAGACCTGCAGCTGCTACAGGTGAGGAGGCAGCGGCAGCGACTGTGGCAGCAGCTTGTTCGCCAGGTTGCGCTGAACTCCCAAACTGCATGCATGCTTGTGTATGCTGGTTGGTGGCAGCGCTGGCAGATCTGCAGCTGCTGCAGGTGAGTGTGTGTTTACCGTATGCTAGCAGCAGCAGCAACAGTCATGGCAGCAGGTTGTTGGTCAGGTTGCGCTGAACTCTGTATGCTGTCATGCTTGCACATGCTGGTTGGTGCAGCGCTGGCAGAAGTGCAGCTGCTGCAGGTGAGTTTGTCTTTACCGTACGGCAGTAGCAGCAGCGATCACGGCCATAGGTTGTTGCCCAGGTTACGCTGAAATTTCAAGGTGCATGCATGCTTGCGTATGCCCAAGTGTACAGCAGTTCTGGCAGACCTGCTGCTGCTGCAGGTGAGGCGGCAGCAGCAGCAGCAGCATGATCATAAGCGGAGGCGTCAGCAGGATTGGTAGCAGCAGCAGGAGCAGCAGCAGCAGGATTGGTAGCAGTAGCAGCAGCGTGTAGCAGCCACCAGCTGGCTGTTCAGACGTGTGCTAAGCAGCATTCGCACACATTGCACGCTCCTACATACCATCGCTTGTGCGCTCATGAAGAGTTGAGTTTGTGGGGCGCTGTCACGTGCTTGGAGGCACGCAGCGCTTTGGCATGAGTGTATGGACCAAGTGCAATGCTTGCTGGTGCTGTGTCCTTCTGTGGACTGGCTCCGCTGCTGAAGTCTCTGATGCTGCTGTGTCTTGTATGTTGTATGCTGCAGCACTGCCCTGCCTGAGTGATGGTGACTTATTGTACAAGGACGACATGCGCGCTGCTGCCGCTGACACGAATGCTTCAAAAATGCTGCCGTTGCTGCAGCGGCTGCTGTGGGTGCTGTCCTGCCTGAGCGATGACGACCGCGTGTACAAGGACGACATGCGCGCTGCTGCCACTGACTCGTCTATGATGCACATATGCTGCCGCTGCTGCATGTATCTATGCTGCAGCGGCTGCTGTGGGTGCTGTCCTGCCTGAGCGATGACGACCGCGTGTACAAGGACGACATGCGCGCTGCCGGGCTGCCTGCCGCGCTGGCGTCGCTGTTCAGCGTGTACCAGGCGCACACCAGCATCGCTGAGCTGAGGCCACTGGCGGCACAGATGCTCAGGTACGCCTTGCTCTCTCGGTTCTCTTGCTTGAAGTCAACAGACTACAATTAAATTGTGATGGCAGTTTGAGGTTTGGGCTCGGGCCGGCAGATCCTGGCAGTACAGATGCTGGCTTTGATTGTTGACCTGTTTGCTTGCTCTGGTATGGTTATGTTTGTGTTCGTGCTAGCACTAACAGCGGTGCTGGGCATAACGGAGATGGATGGCATCACAGCCACCCTCTGCCCTGTGCTAAACAGCGCGGCAGCAGCGCAGTCATGCGCATCTGCAGGTCAGGGTGAACCAGCAGTTGCAAGTGCTCTGCATGATGGCTGGCTCTTCACCCGTACTTTCAACAATCGGCGTACATGCACTAACTTCTGCGATCCCGCTGCTGCTGCTGCTGCCAGGTGTCTGCACCTCATGGCTGCCGACAATGACGCCATGCGGGACGCCTGCAGGCAGCTGCGCCCCCAGAAGCAGCCATCACTGCGTGCTAATCTTGATCAACCAAATTGGGCTTTCGTCTAGTCTACCTGTCACTGCTTGCCAACTTCTATCTTTGCTGCTGCTGCTGCCAGGTGTCTGCACCTCATGGCTGCCGGCTGACGATGACGCCATGCGGGAGTCCCGCAGCGGGACTCTTGCAGGCAGCTGCGCCTTTTGTCTTTGAAGCAACCATTGTGTGCTAACTCCCCCCCACCCAACTGTGCTTACGTCTAATGTACATGTTACTGCTTGTCAACCTCTGATCTTCCCTGCTGCTGCTGCTGCCAGGTGTCTGCACCTGATGGCAGCTGACGATGACGCCATGCGGGACACCTGCAGGCAGCTGCGCCTGATCCCGCTGCTCGTGTCGCAGCTGCACCTGGACATCCACAGCATGGACGAGCCGCCACTGCCACCAGGCGCTGCCAACATCCTCACGCTGCACAGGTGACACTAGCTGACAGCCTGACTCAGTGGCTCTCACACACCACAGGTGACACTCGCTGACAGCCTGACTCAGTGGCTAGGACAGGATGTGCCTGTGCTTTTGCTGACATCTGCCGAAGCATGTGTGCGTGTGTGTGTAAACAGAGAATGAACTAGCAGGAGAAGCAGAAGACTGAGGTTCAAGCATATTCAGACATGGTGGCGGGGGCCGCAGCTATCCATCTAGACATGTGAGTACTGCATTTTGCTGCATAATATATCTTACAACCTTGTGTCCTGCAATCCCTTATGCTGCACAGCATGCCAGGCACGCCCAAAAGCCCACACAAGGGCGCAGCAAGGGAGGCAGCAGCACATGGCGTTGGCGGCAGCAGCAGTGCGGGGGGCAGCGGGGCGGCGTCGCCGCTGTGGAGGAGCGCCAGTGGCGGCAGCGGGGGCAACAGCCCACGCACGGGGCACACGCCATCGTCAGGTGGGGCTCTGCTGGCTTTGGGACAATCAGCAGGTTTGGGACAATCGGCGGGTTTGGGACAATCGGCGGGTTTGGCTGTTTTGGTGGGTGCGAGTTGTGATGTGTTCTAGCGTATGCGAGAGCAGTAACAGCACGGCGCTTCCACCTGACAAGGCATGTCGGGCGTGCCCAAGGGGCTGAGAGTTCACATACGACAATGACAGTGGATGCAGAATGTGGTTGTGATAGACGGATGCAGCAGGTGCTGTCGAGGAGCGGCAGTGGCGGCAGCGGGGGGAACAGCCTGCGCACTGAGCATACACCATTGTCAGGTGGGACAATTGGCGGGTTTGAGTTTTTTGTTGATTGCGAGTTGTAACGTGTCTGGCGTATGCGAGAGCAGTAATAACATGGTGCTGGCATGCCGGGCGTGCCCGAGGGGCTGAGATTTCACATGCGACAACAGCTATGGAAGCAGAATCTGGCTGTGATAGAGGGGTGCAGTAGGTGCTGTGGAGGAGCGGCAGTGGCGGCAGCGGGGGGAGCAGCCCACGCACTGGGCACACGCCATCCTCAGGTGAGGCTCTAGTGCTTCTTACAGTTGTCTCTTGGTGAGAGTTGGTAGATGTGTTGGTGCATGCGAGAGCAGTAACAGCCCAAGGCAGGTCTTCCACCTGACTGAGACCACCTCTGCGCTCACATACGCTGTCATGTCCCTCGGTACTGCACTGTAGGCGGGCCCAGTGGGCGGCGCCCCAGCACTGTGGAGCCGCCCATCCCTGAGGACTCATTATTATTTTTGTTGTGTTTTCGCAACAGAGAACCCAAGCCTGGGCTCAGCCCAGGCTCACCAGGACACTCAAGACGATGCACGGCGTATCCGTACAGCGGATGGTATCGACGTGCATAAGAATAACTTGCTTTCTGTGCTTTTGTGCACTGCAGGTGGGCCCAGTGGGCGTCGCCCCAGCACTGTGGAGCCGCCCATCCCCGAAGACTCAGAAGCTGACGTCGCGCTGCTGCCCCAGAACAGCAGCAGCGACACCGGCGGCTACAGCAGCAGCAGCGTGCTGGCAGGCCGCGGAGCGTTTGCACCGCACAGCAGCGAGGCTGCAGCGCTGCGGGGTTTGGGTGCTGGGCCGAGCGCGCTGACACGCGTTGCTGCTGGGCTGCTGCTGCGAGAAGTGCTGGGGAGAGTGATGAGTGCGGCCAGCATAGAGGTGGCTGTGCATGGGCTGCTGCTGCCAGCGCTGCATATGCAGGTGGGTGCGGGGCTGTTTGCAGCAATCAGGAGGGGTTTGGGAAGGGTTTATGATAGGGGATGGCTCAGGGACATCAGCATTATGCAGCGCTGTTTGCATAAGTGAGGATGGGTTTAGGGCAGGATAGGGCTTAGGGATATCAGCAGGATGCAGCCAGTGTTGAGGTGGTTGAGTGAATGCGCTGCCGCTGCCAGCGCTGCATATGCAGGTGGGTCTGGGGCTGTTTGTGATACTGAGGGGGGGTTCAAGGCAGGAGAGGGCTGAGGGGTATGAGCAGTATGCGGCCAGCGCTGCAAAATTATCACACAGAAGCATGACAACCACATCAGCGCTGCGCCGCCTGCTGTGCCAACGTGAATCCTTTGCTACTTGCGCTGATGTGAACTGCGTCTGTGTGCTGCTGCAGTTGGTGGGCCCGCGGCTGAGCCTTGCGCTTGAGGCCACGTCAGCGCTGCGCTGCCTGCTGCTGCCAGTGCTGCACATGTTGAAACTGCCAATGCACCTCCATTCAAGCTTGCTCTGATGCGTCATGCTGTCATACTTGTTTGTTTTATTTGCAGTTGGTTGGCCCCGCCTGAGCCTCGCGCTTGAGGCCACGTCAGCGCTGCGCTGCCTGCTGCGCCATCTTGCATCTTTGCCAACAGCAGCTTCGCTTCTTGTGCCTAAATGAACTTTTTCTGTGTGCTGCTGCAGTTGGTTGGCCCGCGGCTCAGCCTTGTCCTTGAGGCCACATCAGCGCTGCGCTGCCTGCTGGGCCAGTTCAAACCCTTGCCCTCTGCAGCTTTGCTATGTACTTTGGTAGAACAAACTCGAGTCTGTGTATGCTGCTGCAGTTGGTGGGTCCGCGGCTGAGCTTTGCCCTGCTGTGCCAACTTGAACCTTTGTCAACAGCAGCGTTGTTACTTGTGCTGATTTTCTGTTGTGTCTGTCGTGTGCTGCTGCAGTTGGTGGGTCCGCGGCTGAGCCTGGCTCTTGAGGCCACGTCAGCGCTGCGCTGCCTGCTGCGCCAATGTAGAGCCTTGCCCTCAGCAGCTTTGCTTTGTTTGCTGATATGTGACCGTGTCTATCGTGTGTGCTGCTGCAGTTGGTTGGTCCGCGGCTGAGCCTCGCGCTTGAGGCCACATCAGCGCTGCGCTGTCTGCTGCTGCCAGTGCTGCACATGTTGAAACCGCCAATACACCTCCATGCAAGCTTGCTCTGATGCGTCACGCTGTCAAACCTGTTTGTTTTCGTTGCAGCTGGTGGGTCCGCGGCTGAGCCTGGCCCTTGAGGCCACGTCAGCGTTGCGCTGCCTGCTGGAGGGCAGCAGCAGTGCGCAGCATGAGGCGGCAGCAGCAGGCGCAGCACCACTGCTCGTGCAGGTAGGTGGGGACTCTCACGCAACACTAGATAGTTTATGCTGCTCATCTCACTGATACTGAAGCAAGCAGCTTAGCATGTTTTTCGCTTGCGCAGCAGCAGCAGCAGCCAGCAGCGGCAAGACTGACAGAAGCTGCCGCGCTTGATTGCAGATGCATGAGTGTTCACATCCGCTGCTCTGCCTTGGATGAGTGCCAACTTTTGGCCGCTCCTGTAGCCTGTACTCGCTGAGCTGCACATCCAGCTGCTCTGCTCAGGTACTGGAATCTGCCTGTGTAATGCCGCATTCTTTGCTGCATGCAGCTGCTGTACGCGCGCAACATTGAACTCGCAAGTACAGCAGCAGAGGCCGTCACTCTGCTGGCACAGAACAGCAACAGCAGCACACCCAGTGCTCCTGCAGCAGCAGCAGCACCCGCAGCCTCTCCTTTAGGCAACCTCACTCCTGCAGCAGTGCAAGGCCTAGGAGAGCTTGTTAAGGAATGCGCGGCGCATGCATATGCACTCGGACTCGGCAGACGCGGCGGCAGCAGCAGCAGCAATGTAACGCAGCAGCAGCAGCAGTCGGCAGCCGAGCAGCCATCACGACGTTCATTCAGCAGCGTCCCCGGAGGTGGTGATATGTTGCGGCCCATTCCTGAAGCCGGATCGTTAGACGGGTCATCTACAGTTGATAGCTTGGTAGATGCCGCGGAAGCCGCTGGCGTGGCATGGTCTGCCGCGCGGCAGCAGCAGCAGCAGGCGCTGCAATCCACCAGCAGCATAGTGATGCGGCACCCGTCGCTCGACAGAACTGGCCTCCCGGGCAGCGGCCTAACCCCTCCCGGTACGCTGCAGCAGCAGGCTGCAGCTCTCGCTGCATCTCTGCTGAATGCGGCTCCACCACAGCAAGGAGGGGGTACGTCAGCTGCTGCTGCTGCAGCGCTGACCAGCCGACAGCGGCCGCGTGTTAGCTCCAGCGGTAGCAGCGGCATTTTGCAGTGCCTAGTGTGTGCGCATGCGGGGCATGACAGCTGCGGGGCCTGTCCACTGTCTGCGGCACTAACTGCGCTGCGGTTACTGCTGACACCTCAGCCGGAGCTTCAGGCTTTGTTGGTGGGCAGTGGCGTGCTGCAGGTGCTGGTGGGCCTTGCTGCGGGTGAGGCCGGCGGCATCCAGCATGGCAAGCTGCTGGGGGCACTGGCTGGGCTGCTGGCAGTGGCAGTGACTGGGAACACTGCGGCGCAGGACCAGGTGAGGGCTGCAGAGGACAGCATTGTCTCTCACACACAGGTTGCTATGTGATCGGTGATCTCATGCTGTTGTGATTTTCAGCATGTCAGTTTCTTTGTGCTGTCTGTTTTTGTTGGTTGGGGAATGGCTGCTGGCGAGGCTGGCAGCAGCATGGCAAGCTGCTGGGGGCACTGGCAGGGCTGCTGGCAGTGGCGGTGACTGGCAATGCCGCAGCACAGGACCAGGTAGGGACAGCGGAAAGCATATCCTCACACACAGAATGCTGTGTTTCTATTGAGGTCCAATGCTGTTGTGACTTTCAGCGTGCCGGTGTAGTTGTGGTGTCTGTTGTTGTTCATTGGGGATTAGCCGCGGGTGAGGCTGGCGGCATCCAGGCACTGGCTGCTGCTGGCAGTGGCGGTGACCGGCAACACTGCGGCACAGGGCCAGGTGTGCTTCAGGGTGGTGTGGGTATGGTGGCACGGGCGCCGGGCGGTGTTGTGTGGTTCCTCAGTTGTGCCCATGGGATGTGCATCAAGGCAAATCTGCTAGGTTCTGGTGTTGCGGGTATGTCTTTCCACTTAGGACTTCCAGCAACGCGTTCAGCCAAATATCTCCTGTGTTGGCTTCTGTTCAGCTGCCCAAGTTGCTCCTGCTGCTGCTCACAACACCATGCTGCATGTCTTGCCGCAGGTGCGCGCAGCTGGCGGCATCGAGGTGCTTGCTGCTGCACTGGGCTACTTGGCATCACCCAGCAGCAGCAGCAGCAGCAGCGCTGAAGACACGCAGCTGGCTGTGTCTCTGCTGCGCTGCCTGGCGCGCTTGGTTGAGGGCAATGCAGCCAGCAGGCTAGGACTGAGGGAGGCGGGGGGCCTGGCAGCAGCAGCAGGCCTGCTGCAGCAAGCATTGGACGGCCTGGCACAGCAGCAGCAGCAGCAGCAGGAGGGTGGCGCAAGGTGAGAGTCGGCCGTGGTGTATGTTGCCTTAATTTGCTAGGGGCTTCCAGCAGCAGCATAGGGCGCTAATGTGGACATCAGGTGATGGGTGCTGCCAGCAGGTTGGGTCTGAGGGAGGCGGGGGGCTGGCAGCAGCAGCACGCCTGATGCAGCAAGCACTGGACAGACTGGCACAGCAGCAGCAGCAGCAGCAGCAGGACATCGGCACAAGGTAAGAATCTGCTGTGTTGGTTTGTTTTGTAACGCTGCCAGCAGGCTGGGTCTGAGGGAGGCGGGGGCCCTGGCAGCAGCAGCGGGCCTGATGCAGCAAGCACTGGACGGGCTAGCACAGCAGCAGCAGCAGCAGCAGCAGGAGAGTGCCACAAGGTGAGAATCGGCTGTGTTGTGCAGCAGAAGTAACTAGTGACATAAGGTTGTGGAGACTTGCTACTTTGGCAACGCAGCCAGCAGGCTGGGTCTGAGAGAGGCGGGGGGCCTGGCAGCAGCAGCAGGCCTGATGCAGCAAGCACTGGACGGACTGACACAGCAGCAGCAGCAGCAGCAGCAGCAGCAGCAGGAGAGTGGCGCAAGGTGAGAATCGGCTGTGTTGGTTTGTCGTGTAACGCTGCCAGCAGGCTGGGTCTGAGGGAGGCGGGGGGCCTGGCAGCAGCAGAGGGGCTGTTGCAGCAAGCACTGGACAGACTGGCACAGCAGCAGCAGCAGCAGCAGCAGGACATCGGCACAAGGTAAGAATCTGCTGTGTTGGTTTGTTTTGTAACGCTGCCAGCAGGCTGGGTCTGAGGGAGGCGGGGGCCCTGGCAGCAGCAGCGGGCCTGATGCAGCAAGCACTGGACGGGCTAGCACAGCAGCAGCAGCAGCAGCAGCAGGAGAGTGCCACAAGGTGAGAATCGGCTGTGTTGTGCAGCAGAAGTAACTAGTGACATAAGGTTGTGGAGACTTGCTACTTTGGCAACGCAGCCAGCAGGCTGGGTCTGAGAGAGGCGGGGGGCCTGGCAGCAGCAGCAGGCCTGATGCAGCAAGCACTGGACGGACTGACACAGCAGCAGCAGCAGCAGCAGCAGCAGCAGGAGAGTGGCGCAAGGTGAGAATCGGCTGTGTTGGTTTGTCGTGTAACGCTGCCAGCAGGCTGGGTCTGAGGGAGGCGGGGGGCCTGGCAGCAGCAGAGGGGCTGTTGCAGCAAGCACTGGACAGACTGGCACAGCAGCAGCAGCAGCAGCAGGAGAGTAGCGCAAGGTAAGAATAGGTCCTGTTTGGCGTTGGAACGTGCTGCAGCAGCATAGTGAGTCGCGTGCGTGACGTAATGGTGACTTTAGGTGGTGCGTGTCCTGCTGCCGCATGTTGCTGGCGCCTGCTGGTTCACCCTGGCGACCTGCTACTGTGCTCATGACCCCCTGCCGATGATGCTGCTGTTCGGCGTGCTGGCTCGCCTGCTCATGCTTTCTATCCCTGCAGTAGCAGTGAGCTGTTGGTGTCTGCGCTGCTGGAACCCCGTGCAAATGCTTGTGCCTCTCGTTGTGAAACTTGCACTTCACTTTGCTGCTGCTGCTGCTGTGTCTCTGCTGCGCTTCCGTGCCCACACCAGCCTCTGTGAGCTGCTGGCGTCTGCGCTGTCGGACCTCTGCAGACCATGAAACTTGCACCTCACTTTGCTGCTGCTGCTGCTGCTGCTGTGTCACCTGCCAGCGAGGCGCTAGCGTCTAGTCTGCTTGACCTGCTGAGGTGCAAACGCTTGTGCCTCTCATCATTTGCTGCTGCTGCTGCTGTGTCACCTGCAGCAGCGATGCGCTGGCGTCTGCGCTGCTGGACCTGCTGGGTGCTGCGCTGCTGCTTTTGTAGTGCATTTTGACCCTCACTCTGTTTCACTTACTTGCTGCTGCTGCTGCTGCTGCTGCTTCTGCTTCTGCTATGTGTCACGTGCCGGTAATCTGTTTTTAGTGAGGCGCTGGCGTCTGCTCTGCTGCACCTGCTGGGCACTGCGCTGCCGGCCTCCCCGGGCAACCAGTGCAAATGCCTGTGCCTCATCATGAAACTTGCACCTCACTTTGTTGCTGCTGCTGCTGCTGCTGTTGCTGCTGCTGCTGTGTCGCCTGCAGCAATGAGGCGCTGGCGTCTGCGCTGCTGGACCTGCTGGGTGCTGCGCTGCCTGCCTCCCCGGGCAACCAGGCAGTGCTGCATGAGCTGGGCGTCACGGGGCAGCTGATGGCGCTGCTGCGGCAGCCCAGCTCAAGCCCCGGGCTGGGCCTGGGCACCATACAGGTGCGCTGCTTGGCTTTCCAGTGGCTGTTGGCTGAGGCTTTCCCGTGCTCCTGTGCCTTTCCTGTGGCCTCTAGTGTGGCTTTCTTTCCGATTTAGTTCGGAGTAGCTGTTGTCTGTGTGGCTTCACGGTCTTTATGTGGCTTACAGGGACAAAGCGGCGTTGTTGATTTTTATGGTTGTGGTCAGACGGAGATGCCTCCCTTGCGCTGCTGCGGCAGCCCAGCTCAAGCCCCGGGCTGGTCCTGGGCACGATTCGGGTGCGCGGCTTAGGCTGCCAGGCCTGTCCCTAGGGACTGAGCGATGGGAGATTGCTGTGTAGCTTGTGGTTGTTGGTAGACAAGGTTGCTTTCCTTGCACTGTTTGCAATCCTGGCCCTGGGGACTGCCATACAAAGCGAGCGTCACACCTTGCTTGATTGCCACCAACTCGCAAGCATCAGGTGCTGGCCAAGGCCATGGCTCGTGCACAGACAGAAACACTGACGCACTGACGCCGTTGCTGCCGCTGCGCGTGTCAGGTGCTGTCGCTGCTGGCAACCAAGTCACAGCCTCAGGCGTTGGCTGAGGCCATGGCTCTTGCACAGACAGACTGACTCACTGCTGCTGCTGCTTCTGACTCTGCCGGCTGCTGCTGCTGCTGCTGCCGTGTGTCCGGTGCTGTCGCTGCTGGCCACCAAATAACAGCCTCAGGAGTTGGCTGAGGCCATTGCTGGTGCACAGACAGATACACTGACTCACTGCTGCTGCTGCTGCTTGCGTCAGGTGCTGTCGCTGCTAGCAACCAAGTCACAGCCTCAGGCATTGGCTGAGGCGACTGGCGGTGGGCTGGTGGCTGTGGTGATGAATGTGCTGCAGCAGCAGGCCATTGCGGGAGTGCTCGTGTCTGAGGTGAGAGGCGGGAGGCACGTAGTGACACCTATATCGAATACTCGTTGTGCAGCTGCATTGTATGACACAGATGGAGGAACGTAGTGACACTGACTAGGAACGTAATGACCCTGTTGGCACGTAGTGACAGCTAGGAAGCACGCAATGACACCATTGCGGGGGTGCTGGTATCTGAGGTGCAGCGAGAGGCACGCAGTGACACCTACATCTAGTAGTACCACCCACACCAAGTAGCTTTTGATCAAGCTGCATTGTTCCTCCTCAATCGTCAGAATTGCTGACTCTGGACGAAGCTGCTTGCACAGACCTGATACTGCAGCACAAGGCAGCAAGTTGTGCCACATTTGTTCCCGCATTCATGCGGCTGGCCCTACTGCTTCTGACTGCCGCCGTTCGTCAGATGAGCATAGTCGCTGCTCCCTGTGCCAGACAGCCCCACGCTGCACCTGGCGTCCTGCTATATATGTTAGTTAAAAGTAGTGCGCCAAACAGTCATCTGGCTGCACTGCCGCTGCTATCACCTCCTCTTGCAGGTGTGCATGAACGCGCTGCCTCCCTGCTTGACGGCAGCCCCCAACGCTCTGCACCTGCTGGCTTCCTGCAACACCCAACGTTATAAAAATGGAGTTTGGCACACAGTCATCTGTGACAGTTGTGCAGCTGCATCGTCACCAGTTCTGAGTGTAGTCCCCAGCAACCGTGAAAAGTCTGGCACTCAGTGATCTGACTGCACTTCTGCTGCTGTGCCGCCTTTTGCAGGTATGCATGAATGCGCTGCCTCCCCTGCTTGATGGCAACCCCCAAGGCAAAGCCCAGGCACTACAATACGGCCTGCTGCCGCTACTGGTGCACCTCCTACGCAGCTCACCCTCACCTGTCACTTTATTAGCAGCTGCACGTAGCCTAGGGGTGCTAGCAGCAGGTGATACAGAGCTTCAAGGCCAGATTACAGCAGCAGGAGGGTTAGCAGCGCTGCTGGATAGGCTGGATCCCGCGAACAACGCAGCAGCGGCAGCAGCACCTGAAGCGCAGGCGGCGGCAGCAGCAGCGGCGGCAGCGGCAGCGGCTGCTGCTGCTGAGGCTGTGTCGCGCACTGCGGAAGATGCGAGCAAAGCAGGGGCTGCTGCAGCAGATGCTGATGATGATGCTGCAGCAGCATCCAGTGGTGATTCGGATTTGGTGCTTGACGACTCTGTTGAAGCAGCAGCCGGTGATAATTCCAAGGACAGCAGCAGGCAGCAGCCAGCTATTAGTGCTGCTGCAACGTCAGGTATTCTGAGTAGCAAAGCAGCAGCAGCTGCTGCGGCTGGTCAGCGGCAGCAGCAAGCAGCGCAGGCAGCAGCACATGCTGAAGATGCATGTGCTGCTGCTGCACGTCACCAGCTGGGACTGCTGCATGTTCGAGTAGCATGTCTGGAGGCGATTGCTGCACTCGCACATGACAACATGTTCACTAAGAACACAGCAAGACAGCAGGGAGCCATGCTGCTGTTAGTCAATATGCTGCAGCTCGGCAAAGGAGCGCTGCAGACCGCTGTAGCTCAGCAGCAGCAGCAGATGCAGCACCTGCAGCATCTAGGGGGGTCATTCAAAAGCTCCCCGCAGCATGCAAACGGCAGCAGCAGCGGAGGCCTGCAGTATTCTGATTCAGGTCGCTCAACTCCAGATAGACCTGGCAGCGGCGGCCGCTTGGGTGCTGTTGCGTCGCTGCGCATTCGCACCTCACTCAGAACGCAGCAGCAGGCAGCACCCGGCCCGGCGCAGCAGCTGCAGCAGCTCGAATCAGCACAGCAAGCCGCACAGCTGCAGCTGCTGGCAGCAGCCGTGGCTGTTCTCGAGCAGCTCTGCCACGGCTGCCATGCGAACCAAGCTGCTGCTGCATCGGAAGGCTTGATAGATCAGCTGGCCGGATTAGCAGCGCTTGCGTTGGGGGGCAGTTTGGAGGCTGCGTCGCCGCATGCGCAGCTGCTGGCTGCTGCTGCTGATGCGCTGGCTGCTGCTGTTGAGTTTTGTGTGCCCAACAAGCTGCTGGCGAGGGAGAGCGGCGGCGTGGACGTGCTGGCACGGCTGCTGCTGATGGCGGCTGAGGTCAGGGGTTGGGGTTGATGCGTTGCATACAAGCAGTGCAGGTTGAGTAAAGGTTCTCATGCCGAGATGTGGTATAGTGCAGTGGACGTGCTGGCACGACTGCTGCTGATGGCGGCTGAGGTGAGAGTTGGGGGGTTGGAGGGACACATAGGGGTTGTGTTTAGGTCATGGCAGATGGGGTATGGTGGGCGCTGCGCATGATCGGCTGCTGCGGATGGCGGCTGAGGTGAGGGTTTGGGGTTTGGAGGGACACATAGGGTTTTGTTAGTTTGGGGCGGATGTGACGCCCTCCACCCTTGGTATGGGGCAGACGTGGCACCCTCTTTCACTTGGCATCAGCAAGACCAATCTTGCGGCCACTGTCTGCCTGCAGGCTCCAGACATGAGCAGCACGCTGGGGTCGCTGCGGCTGTTCACATGTGGCTGCAGCAGCATACGGCACCACCTTGCACTTGGCACCATACGTGGGAACCCCCTTGCCACTGTCTGCCTGCAGGCCCCGTATATGAACAGCACGTCGGGCTCGCAGCGGCTGTGGCCAGCGGTTGCGGCAGCGTGTGGCGCTGTTACGCGCCTTTTCTGACCCTACTCCTTGCCTTATCGCCATGTTCCGCCTGCAGGCTCCTGACATGAACAGCACGCTGGGCTCGCTGTGCCAAGAAATGTGGCTGCAGCGTGTGGCGCCCTCTTCCACTTGGCACCACCAGGGCTCAACGCTGTGCCCCTTGCTTCTCGCAGGCTCCAGACATGAACGGCACGCTGGGCTCGGTGCGGCTATAACATGTGGCTGCAATGTGTGGCATCGTCTTGCGCTTGGCATTGCCAGCACTGATATCGCTGCCACTGTCTCCCACTCTCTGCCTGCAGGCTCCTGACATGAACAGCACGCTGGGGTCGCTGCGGCTGTGGCCAGCAGTGGCAGCAGCGTGTGGCGCTGTGGTGTGCCTGGCGCAGGACTGCGAGGAGCAGCAGCGGGGGCTGACCAGCAGCCCTGATGTGCTGCCTGCGCTGTTCAGGCTGCTGAGCGTGGACGAGCCACGCACCGCGACACAAGCAGCACGGTGAGTGGTGCTCTGAGGTGACTTGTGTGGTTTGTGCTAGCAAACAATGGTTGATGTGTGTTTCAATGTTTTAAAGATGCTGGCGGATGGATGAGCCACCCAAGTGAGTGGTGGGGTGAGGCATTGTGTGCTTGTTGCGGTTTGTGTGGCTTTGGCAAGCAACGGCTGAGGTGCGCTGTTCAGGCTGCTGGGCGTGGATGAGCCACACACAGCAACACAAGCAGCACGGTGAGTGGTGCTGTGAGGCATGGTATGCCTGTTGTGGCTTGTGTTGACTGGTGCTGTTCAGGCTGCTGGGAGTAGACGAGCCACACACCGCAACGCAAGCAGCACGGTGAGTAATGCTGCTGATGCGCATTGTATGCTTGTTGCGGCTTGTCTGGATGGGGCAAGCAAGCGCTGAGGTGTGTTTTCTGTTCACATGGTGCTGAGCGCGGATGCCCCACACATGGCAACACAAGCAGCACGATGAGCCGTGCTCTGAGGAATGCATGCGTGTTGCTGCTTGTGTGGGTTGGGACAAGCAATGGCTGAGGTGTGCTGCCTGCGCTGTTCAGGCTGCTGGGCGTGGATGAGCCTCACACAGCAACACAAGCAGCACGGTGCGTGGTGGCCTGATGATGCTGGGTTTGGACGAGCCGCACGCAGCAATATAAGCAGCGCTGTCAGTGGTGCTTCGTAGCGCATTGGCCTGGAGGTGGCTTGTGAGGTTTGGGCCAGCGGACAACGGCTGATGTGCATATGTGCCTGGGACAGTGTTATTTCAGCCAGCAAAGGTTGCAGCAACCGCAAATGCACAGCAACGAGGCGGTAATACGTTGGGTGGTGGTGTCGATGCACGTACACACGGCATGATGGTGGACAAATATTCAAACCAGTGCGATCTTTGACCCAACTTCAACTGTCTCGCTGCATTTGCGCCGCCACGCCTTGCCACCTTGCCCCACAGTGCGCTGGAGTTTGTGGCGGTTTGCAACGACTTAACGGACAGTGGTTGCCTGCTTGAAGCAGTGCGTCAGCTGACCCTACTTGACTGTCCCTCTGTCCCTACGCATGCGCGCTGCCGCCTTCCACCGCAGTGCGCTGGAGTTTGTAGCCATGCGCAACGACTTTGCAGACGGTGGATGCCGGCTTGAAGCAGTGTGTTAGTTGACACCACTTGACTTTCCCTCTGCATGTGCGCCGCGGTTGCCCCCCCCCCCGCCCCCCTCTCTCATGCTGCAGTGCGCTGGAGTTTGTGGCCATCCGTAACGACTTTGCGGACGATGCAGACGACCGCGGCGAGTTTGAAGCAGACACCGTGCTCGCCCTCATTCGCGCACTCTCTCACGGCGCCCTTGCGATTAGCGGCTCCGGCCGCGGAGCAGCTGCACGTGTCGTGCTCGGTGGGGCTCCGGGTTCAGCAGGCGCACCTCCTGCTGCTCTTATTCGACAAGCTGCTGAGTTGCTAGGGCTCGTGGTGGAAGCATCGGACCCTGCCAGCCTGCCAGCAGCAGCTGCACCCGGCAGTGCTGGTGCTAGCAGTGCTGCTGCTGCCGGCGGTAGCTATAATACTGCTGCAGGGATTGCCAGGACTGGGAGTCATAATACGGGCAGCGGTGCGTTGGTTATGTCAGGGCTGGGGACGGCCCCTGCACATCCGCCTTTGCAGCAGGCAGCAGCAGCAGCAGCAGCTGGCAAGCATAGGCAGCAAGGGAGCGTCGGCAGGTCTGCTGCCTCATCAATTTGGCCCCAGCAACACCAGCAGCAACACGACAATACGGCTGGTGGTGGTGGTGGTGGTGGCATCAACCCGTTGGATCAGCCTGCTGCACTGCTGCCTGCAGTAGTGACAGACCACACCTCAGGCCTGGCTGTGCTGCAAACTTGGTCACGTGAGTATAGCCCGATGCACTAAGGATTGTGGATTATACACCCATGCAAGGGCCCTGTGATGTCCCGCAGGTTTTCGCTGTTTTGGGAGTGCTGTTGGGTGGTGGTGAGGGGGGGTGCGTGGTGGATTGCACAGGGGAGGGTTGCGTTGCTGCCTGCAGTGGTGACAGACCACACATCCGGCCTGGCTGTGCTGCGAACCTGGTCAAGTGAGTAGCCTATAGCTGACGCATCAAGGATGAGGGCCTGAAGTTGCGTGCATTGTCCACATCGAAAATCAGGGAACGCCGCCGTGATAACTTCTATGTAAGGATAGAGAGCCACGGTGTATGTGCAGGCGATGGCGCTCTTGCACGCTTGACACTGCCACCTGACAAGGGTATTTTTCACCTCTGGTGATGCCACAGTTGTCATGAGCCCTGCAGTGCAAGGAGACCGCGGTGGTTTGTGGCAGGCTATGTTGCCCATACTGCGCATAAGAGGGGTAGGGGGGTGCAGTGCGTGTGGTGAGTAGCATCAAATGCGCAAATGCGCAAACAACATTGCGGCATATTCTCATCTTTGCTTCACTCTAAACCTCTACACTGACTCATGGCTGCGCTTTCCCCTTCCCTGCTTGTCCCGTTGCACCGCCCCTGCAGTGCAAGAAGACCAAGGCGGCCTCTGGCAGGGCCTGGTGGCCCGCACCGCACCAGCCTTCCAGCCCATCCGAGCAGCAGTGCCCGAAGGCCCTTGGAAGGCCTTTCAGCTGCAAGTTGGCTGGATGCTGCTGCTGCTGGCAGCGAAATCGGCTAACAACCGCGCCATCATCAGTAAGGTGCAGCGCACCACTCTAGCGCCGCTGGCCATGCAGCTGGAGAATGCAGAGCGCTTCTATGCGCAGGCAGCACAAGCTGAGGTGCAGGCAGAAGCAGAGGCTGCGGCTAAGGCAGCAGCAGGGAACCCGCAGCGCAGTTCTAGCAGTGGCGGTAGCAAGCAGCAGCAGCGGGGGTTGGTAGTGGCAGCTGCACAGCCAGCTACAGCTGTGGCAGCTCCACTCGGTAGTACAGCAACTACCAGCACAAGTGCAGATGCTAGCAGCAGCAGGTCAGCAGTGCTGAGCAATGGCGGCAGTGGCGGCAGCAGCATGGTGTCACCTGGTTCTGCTGCTGCTGCTGCTGGTGGTGAGGACGAGCTGCTGCAGGCTGAAGTGGCGTTCCTGGGCATGATGAGCAGGCCACCCTCAAGCTCGCAGGAGCAGTAGCTGCAGTACCGCTAGCAGCAGCAGCTGTAGCAGTAGAGCATGTCTGCTGTGTGGGCAACTTCAGCGGGGCTATGGGCTGACACTGCATATTGTGGGCGGCTCTGGCTAGAAAAGCTTTGTGCATGTGCTGTATATCTGTGACGTGCACGTGCAGCTGTTTAGCAGTGTGCCACACTTCTTTACACTTTGGCAGATCTGCCAACAATCTGAGTCTGTAAGGGACTGTTCAGCTCTGGATGACAGGCCCGGGCCTTGTTACGTTTGCGTATTGCATCAAGCGATGAAGGCTCTGCCTCCAGAATAACGGCTCAGCAACGCAGCGCAGTGCTGCAGTTGCGGAGCGCTGTTTGTCAGACCAATTCAGTGCGGTGTTGGTCAGTCACAAGCGCCAGAAATCAGGCACGTGGTGACGTGCGTTATGGCAGGTGGCAGCGCAGTTTTTTTGGGTGTAATGTGTGCGACAAACTTTGTCACGGTGACAGACCCAGTCGCTATCAAGGGTCACTATGATCATGACGGCCCAGTTACACAATGAGGCATGATGTAGCCCGCTGTACAAGCTGGAGGGTTGAGGTTTTTCGGAGTCCAAGGCACGTGCACAAATGTGTGACCTTCAGTACATTGGCTTGCTTTGATCCGGGCGCTTTTTAGTGTCTTTTAACTGCAATTTCGCAACGTGTGTGATATTTTGCAGACGTCTCGGACGGTCTGAACTCAACTCGTCTACTGCTCTGCTTTCAACACCATACGAGTTTGATGTGACGATCTACAATGCAAACTTTGTTTCAGTCTGAGGACCTCTACATGTGTGCATGCTGAGGTGGGCTAAGGCAGGTCCAACATTTCTTTATAAAGCATGTTCTGTACATGCATGTTCTGCCACTTCATCACATAGCATTCAGCAACCCTGTAAATGCTTTGTGACAGCGCTGAGGCACTCTTTGGGCCTTGCAGGCAGCTAATTCACAGAGCTGCAGCTTGGCATGGCAGCAGCAATGATTCAACAGCAGCATGGCACTCCGAGCCTGTTGAACAAGCAACAACCGGTGGCAGGGCCTGCCTGGCCAGCAAGGTGTGTCTCATTCCTGTGAAGTAGCCCGTCAGGCATCACAACAGAACGCAGCAGCAACTTTAGGGTTCTTTACTCCTAGTCTGTCTCGCAAAGGCAAACCGGTTTGGCAAAAATCACCTCTGCACTAGGTAAGTGCTTAGGGGTGTCAGCCGAGCTTCAAGAGTTTCCAGATTTAGTACATCAGTGCCCTGGCTGTTGTAACTGTTTAGTGCTTGTAGGAAAGCCTTCAGGTGTCTGTTATGGGGATCATGCTGGTAATCTCTGAAAAGCCTAGCAGAGTTTCTGACCTCTCCTCTCAGCAAATCATAATAGTCTATCCGGAGCTGAGCCAGTGTTCTCTCGAGCTTGCCACGCATCTCAGCCAGGGAAGGGGGTTGCTGCCTTTCCCGCCTTGATGTAGTTTGCTGCAAGCGTGGCTGATTTGCTTGCTGTGATGTTGTGGGGGTGTTGGCAGTTTCAACTGGTACCACCGGTGGGGAAGGTCTGCAATCGTACACTGCCTGCAGGTTTCGATAATGGTATGCTAGGCATTGTGCGAGACTATCTGCAGCATCATGTCTTTGTGCAGGAGGTAATGAATTCCAGGTTGACAGATCATGAGTTCTGTGCGCAAATGCATTGCCAGGCACAGCTGGGTTTAGGATTTTGCTAAACACCTCGATCACGCGTTGTTTTCGCCTCCACCGAGAATCCTGTTTCCATCCATGAATATTCAGGAATGGGTACCGTTTTGTTGCATGAATTGTTATGACGTTGACACCTTTTTGCACAAAGTACATTCCTATACATGATTCCAACTGAAGTGGGAATACCAACCCACGGGAGGCCTCCTGATCAAAATACTGCATTTCTATCAAACAGTAGTAAGGCCTACCATTCAGCATGGTTTCAGCCTGGTGAACAACCCTGTCCAAATGTCTCTTTACTTCTGCTGGATCATGAACCACGTACGCGTGTTCATCCAACAGCCGTGTCTTTGCCAAGTACAATATATTTTGAGCTGCTAGGCTGCTATCAAACAGGCAAAAACCACAGTTCTGGGATCCCACATCAATGCTTAGGCAAATTTCAACAGGTGGTTGTGGGGTTGGCCGAAGCATCTGTTACAGATTGAACACCAAAAAGTTTCTGCATGTTTTTGCTGATGCTATACAGACCGCTCCATCTCAGGCCAGCAAAGCTGCAGGAGCAACAGAGCAGGACAGCCATCGCAAGCAGCCGCCAGTTCCAACAAAAACATCATCACAACTGCCACAAAAGGCAGCAGCATTCAGGCCAGCAGCAGCACATTCAGCACCCAACAGGGCTGTCTGCAGAACCATACATGCCATCAAATCACCCTGTGCCACCATTGGCAGCACCTGCCCTACATGCCCCGGGTCTCAGATGGGACCAGGTGCAGAATGACACCAACCGCACAAACTGACAGCCTACCCAACAACACCATGGCCGTACATGATACCCCTGCGCAACCATACGGTGTGCCAAACCACCCAACAACCCCATGCAGCAGGAACAAACACCCTGGGACCCCGCCACCGTTGGCCACAGTCACCTGTGGCAGCAGCAAGTGGCAGAAGCAAGTGGCAGCAGCAAGTGGCAGCAGCAAGTGGCAGCAGCAAGTGGCAGCAGCAAGTGGCAGCAGCAAGTGGCAGCAGCAAGTGGCAGCAAAGCCAAACAGCGCAAACATCTCAAGGTTGGTTGTTGTCAGCATTAGACCGCTGGGAGTGGTAGCAGTTTATGCAATTATATAGTATCTAAGCTGCTGTTAATGTACCAACTGCTACCTCTGGTTTCTGGTCTTACCTGGGGCCTGACACAAACGACTCAGGAACTTGGTTTCAGGCAGGATCAAGACCGCTGGGGGTGGTAGCAGTTTGTGCAATTATATAGTATCTAAGCTGCTGTTAATGTACCAACTGCTACCTCTGGTTTCTGGTCTTACCTGGGGCCTGACACAAATAAGGGAGTCCAATGCGATGAAACAGCCAAGAGTTGCACAATCATAAATACCACACAGCCTGCTTGCTCACTCGGCAGGTCCTGGCAACGGTGTTCAAGTCGGTGTTCCACTGTGGTGGCATGTTTTGGCAAGGGGTACTGCAGTGGCCCCAAGCAGCAGCGGCGGGCAGTACAGCAGCAGCAACAACAGCGCAACCAGCAGGGTCAGCCTGAGCGCAACAGCCATCAAGCAGGACGTGGCAGACTTCGCTGCACGAGATCCCAGCTATTAGCAGATCCTTGAGCATAGGGAAAACTGTGCATTGGCCAAGCACCTCTGCCAACTCAGTAGTACTGCAGCAGCTGCTTTTATCAGTCAACGATGATCCACTTACAATTGCAGCTGACAGCATCCCCCTCCAGGTGAGTCCTGCTGGGTTCTGAAGGGTCTATGTTAGGTCCTGCTGGGTCCTTTTGAGTCTTGTTGTCCCACCTTGCAGTGATACTCACACTAATGCTGCCCCCCCCCACACACACCCAACACTCACATGTTTGTTGTGTGTTGCGATGACTGCCAAGCCACTTGCTTAAAGTCTGACAGCACACTCCTGACACTAGCTTCACTGTGTTGTGTTTTTGTGCCAATCTGCTGGCTGCTGAGCTGTGCATCCGCAGTGTGCAAGGCCTTTCATAAGGATGTTCGATGCTTAGCGGCGCAGCTGCTCTTTGCCGCCTGCCAGGCCTTCAAGTTTGTTGATGTGCGCAATAGCTGCAACACCTGCCCTCATATTTCTCACATGGATTGCACTGTGACTGCTGCTGTCTTTCCTGGCTTGCTGCTCTGCCGCATGCTGCTGTTGATGCTGCAGGCATGCTGGCCATGGCTCATTCCCTTGTTGCCAACCTGTTGGTGCGTGCAATATCAGGTTCAGCTTGCTGTTTTCAGAGATGCCTGCTGCCAGGCAGAGAGTGGGCTGCCGCTTTTGCAAAGCAAGCCCCATCAGCCAGCTGGGGGCCAGCATGCAGCGCACATGGGAAATGCATTGCAAGCCCTTGTTGCATTAGTGATGGTGACGCAGCTGAAAGCAGGCACAGGGGGGAGCAGAAATCAGGCCATTTCATGCGTGGCCTGCATGTGTGTTTTGCTGTTGATCAGGTGTACTGGTCTGCCTGGTGCAAACAAGCAGTGGGGGGAAATAGCACATGCATTGTAATTTACAGTTGCTGTGCTGCAGTTGCAGCTGCAGGGCATATGGGATGGCACCTGTTGCTGCAGCTGTGACCACCTTGTTCAGCTGGGGATATGAGTTCATGTGGTGTATTTTGTGCATTTGGTTGCAGCAGGGTTGGCAAGCAAAAGCGTGTGTGAGCCAGCCAGTTGCTTGGTACAACTGCTGCTTTGCTTTGCATCATGTGTGACCGCCCTTGGGAGGTTTGCTGAGTGCACTGTAACGAATGCATGGCTGCCTTACCCACGAGCAAAGAAGACTCCAGAAGCTCCAGCTATTTAATCCAGCAACGCAAAGGTGCAAAATGATCGCCCGATAGCATGATGGGCTACGGAAGATGGCCATGGGATGACCAGTATAAATCAATCAATCATCTCATCAATCAATCATGAGCAAAACCAAACGATCGTTGTGTCCATTCCCCGTATCGTTGCAGCTCTGTCGCGATCAAGCATGATGTGATTGGACATATATATTAGAGGTGTTCTGAGTATGTTACAACACTGCAGCATACCGATGATCATCAAGTGCACTGCCAGCATCAATCGCAATGCATCAAGAATCAGGAAGGTGATTAATGATTGATCACAGCTATTTCTTCACCTTGAGGCATGTTGGCATGTGTGCACATGGTGTGGAGGTCGTCCCTCTGCGTTGACCGCGCAAGGGGGGTTGGGTGGTAGGCGAATTGGTGCCAACGTGGCAGCGCCCAAGGGGGCTTGGGTGGTAGGCCAACCGACGTGAACGATGTGTGTGTTGTGGAAAGGCAGCTTGATGATCAAGCCTTTTGTAACATGTAGTAAGAAGCTAGCAAAGACAGGCGTGCATGCACACACAAAACCATGGGGCACCCCCAGCAGTACACACACTGTGGCCTGAGGGACAGAGAAGAGCAGGCAATGCTGCTGCATCTGGTCAGGCTGCACTGAGTGAAGAAGAACAGTGATCAAACATTCTCAATCAATCACTGTACTGTACTGTACAGTCACCACTGAACCGTTCAGTGGGGGCCCCACTGCATACCAGCACTACTGGGCAGAGCCCTATCCCTGACTACCACCAAACCATGCACCATCCGAGGCAACGTATTGCTCATAACTGCAGCTGTTGGAGGAAGGTGTATATGGTTGGTGTCCTCCAACAGCGGGCTGGATGGTGCCCTGCTGCAAGTTTCACAAGCTTTGCCATGCTTTGCCGCTGCTCGGCATTGAAGCACAGCGTGTACTCGCGACTTGCTCCCTTGACTTGTTCATCACAAGACTTGGCTTTCAGACCGGCGCGCTCAAACATGGCACTCAGACGCTTGGAAAAGCTGCCAGCTGCTGCCTTGGCAAATCAGCTGTTGCCCCTGCTGCCAATGCTGAATGCTCTCCGAGCCTCCTTGTTATCTTTGAATGCTTTGCACAATTTCAAGGCCTGCAGTTTGTCAGCAGTCAGGTGAACTGAGGTGCATGCCAGTATGTTGTCTACCTGCAGCGCTCTGAAAACCTCTGCAAGCAGTACAGCCCTTAAGCGCACAGGTGTGACCATCTCCTGACCATCATCTGCCAGGCTGTCTTCGTGTGGGGCAATCCAATGAATGTGACCAAGAGCGGCAATTAGCACGTCTAAGCAGGCAGCATCCTGATCTTCAGCTGAATGATGGCGAAGGAATTCTGCGTTCAGTGCTGCATTTTTGATGTGATGCTTTGCACAGAAGAAGTGCCGAGCAAGCGCTGCCTTTTCTTCCCTAGTCAGCTGGCACTTGCTCTGTAGTCTCAAAAGTTGGTCCAGTTGCTCTGGACCTTCAATGACAAAAGCGCCCAGCAACATCTCTGCCTTGCTGTAAGATGGAAGATTCACGTCTGGGTCTGGCACCTTGCTACTGTGCCACTTGCCCTGTTGCCATCTGTGCCCTTGGTGCTCAATGAGCTTGATTATCTCTGGCAGCAGACGCTCTCTGCTGTTGACAATGCGTGCATAGTTGTGGCTTGCCACGATCATGCCTGGCGTGCCTGGAGCAGGCAGCAGTGCCGTTTGACCGTTTTCCATTCTCTCCTCTCCATTTGTCAGCAGGTTGGTAGCAAAATTATTTAGGCTGAAGCTGCCCTCCCCCTTGCCGCTGCAATTACTGCGTATGATGTCTTGGTGCCAACGCAGCTGCTGAACTGCATCCTCAGGGCGCATCTCATGGCCTGCAGGGTCCCAGGCAACTCCTCTTAGGCACCAGCACAGCACATGCTGGTTTTCCAGGGTCCTTATGCGGCCCTGGCTTTGCACTTCTCCCATGGCAACTGTGCTCATATTGCTGATGATGACAAACATGCTGTGAAAATGTGGCACGTTGAAGTCAACTCCTGCTTCTACCGCAGGGCTCCACATAACCAGCCTGTACAACACCCAGTGCTTGTTAACATCCCTGACCTGCCTTTTGATGTCATCGTTGGTGTGCGAGTCATAAATCAGAACCTCCTCCTCCTTTATAACCTCTCCTGCCACCAGGTACTTCTTCAGACTCTGCAGCTCTGTTGCGCTCATGCTGGCTACTGCACAGTTCTGTCCATTGCGCAATCTTGCCACCAGAGTGCTGACCCATGTGTCCTGGTCATTGGTAAACTCAAACACACGCGGTTTATCTGACCTCCATGTGTTGCGCACAACCCTCGGTGGCCTGCCCAGTGACCTCAGGTATGCTCTTGTCTCTCTGCCAAGCAGTGCATGCATCACCAGCACGCGGTCAGCATGTTTGACAATGCTACAGAAGGTGTCAAAGGTCTGCTGCTGCCTGGCCCCGTGCGTTTTGGCAGTGGTGTGATGCAATGTGCTCTCAGACTCATCCAACACCACCAGATCATAGTGAGGAATGACCCGGCCATTGCGCATAACCATCCCAATGCTGTCCAGCTGGACGATGCATTTGTCTGCTAGCTGCAGCTTGTCTGTTCCCTTCACATCCAGATAGTTGATGAAACCCAGGTCCTCCAGTGACGCCATCATACTGAGTGATAATTCTGTTCTGTACGTCACCACGCACACCCGTGCTGGCCTGCCTACCTGCATTTCTAGCCTGCCCATCAGCAAGTCCAGTTCACGAATCAAAACCTGCAAAAGAAATGTCTTGCCAGTTCCCATGGGGCTTTGGATGCACAGCGTCGGCTCCTCCACGCTCAGTAGCTGGTCAACGAATTTGCTGAAATGAGTTATAATCTGTGTTGTTGAGGACAACGGGGCCTGTTGTGCACTGCGCTGTACATAGGATAAGATAGACTGCTGCCTCTGTTTTTTGACTGGCTCCTCTTCCTGCTTTTGGACACACACTGCCTGAGGTGCCCTGGTGGCTTGTGGTGAGGTGCGGTGAAAGTAGTGCCGGATGGACTGCTGCCTGGTTTTTAATGCTGGCTTCACTTTTGAGTGAGAGAGTAGTTACATGTGGGTCCAGTCACCATCTCAGATGGTATGAGCCACCCCAAAATGAGCACAATGTCAACGAATGACGAAAGAAGATGAGCACAGAATGTAGCCCATTGAGGCCATCCGTTGAGCACAGGGTCTCTCCAGATTGAGCATAAGATTATATCTGCGGTGTGTCAGTGACACACCCCAATCAGCCAACAGCATGTGCTGAAGAAGCACACCAACCAAAAAGCATGTTGTCAAGATCACACAGCCAGAGAGATAGGCAGGGCAACTAAGGCGGCATAAAGGCGGCAGCAAACCAATAATGTGACAGGATGCATGTGTAACTCGTCAAGTAACCTAAACTCATCACGGGCTAGGAGCAACAGCGTCTAAGGCGTCATCTACAGGGACATAACCCTCAGGCTGAATTGGCACACTTTGATGGTCAGGGGACAACCCCAGCAACACTGAGCGATACAACCACATCTGATAAACCACCACAGCCAAGCCCTCTTGATCCTCACAGTCTAGAATGCGCGGCACCAACTCGTTAGCATAGCGATCTACAGTACCCGCAGGATAGAACACACTAGGGCAGGCACCGCGCAAGTGGTCATATGCAGGGCATTCTAGCAGAAAGTGTTTGAGATCCTCCACATTGTCATAGGTCCCAGTCCGGGCGTGCACGCGTGTGCGCCAAACTGCTCGGCTAGCTGCAACAGGATTAGCACACGAGCACAGTCTACACAACCGCTGCTGCCTGGGCACCCGAGGGCGGGCATGTCTACCCAACTGCACCTCCAACTGTGCAGCCCCAGTGCGAAGCCGTGCAAGGCACTGCAACACCCGGAACGGCAAGCATAATTGCATGTATTGAGGTTGTGTGTTGCGGTCAAAAGCAGCATCAGCCTCCATAGGATGCACCCAGGCAGCATGTGTGCACATAGTAACATGATTGCTTGGTGCTGTTCTTGGGTCAGCATCCTCCGCACCTGCATCGGCCCACCCCTGCTTAACCAAGCGTGCAAGGGCAGCAGACACGGCTGTAGCATGCAACTCAAGCCCACATACACTTGCAGCCGTCACCCCAGGCCCACGCCATGCAGCCTGCTGTATAACACCAAGGCGTTGCATAGTGTGCAGCAGATAGTATGTCCAGCAAGTTTTGCAACCACTCAATGCTAACTCCACATCCGACACCCACGCAACCCGCGCAAGACGATCAACGGGCATGGCCCTAAGGCGTTCCCACCAGCGCGCCGCCAGCACAACCCAATGGTGCTGAACAGGCGAGCGGTGAAGATCGCGCATCAGCACATCAATGCTGGAGCGTTGCCCAGCCCCAGTCATGTAGCGAAGGAATGACACATGCACCTTGTCAGCTGCAGACATGCGCCACCCTGTGCGCCTGAACAAGCCTGTATGGCACAACTCGGGGCCCCACACATGAGATGCGTATGACATAACAGGCTCAACCATGATGTCAAACATGCGGCACTTCATGTCGTATTGTGTGATGCGTTGCTTACGGAAGCGGCCCAAGAGGGTATGCATGGCCTTGAGCCCAGACGCTGCCAAAGCATCAACTGCCGGCTGCAGACCTTTGGTCTCATGCAACACTGCACCAAGGTATGTGTAGCTGCTCTGAATGCTCAGGGGCTGACCAGCATACGTGAACGCAGTTGAGCGCGGGCGTGGCACACGTTTGCCACGGAACACCACCACACACGTCTTCTTAGGCTGCATGTTGACTTCCATGCCAGTGATCTCACAAAACAACTGCAAGCAATCCAACAAGCATTGCGCGTCTGCCGGCGACTCAGCAATCAAGCAGCCGTCATCCGCATAGAGCAAATCAGGCACATGAAGAGAGCCAACCTTGGGTCCAAGAGGAGCAGAAGCCCCACCTGGAACAGGCTTGCCTCTAATTGTGATCAACTCGTGCAGCATCTCAATAAACAACCCAAACAGCAGCGGGCTCAGCTCACTTCCTTGCTTAGTACCAAGGCACGTATCAATAGGGTCACCCAATTTGCCATTCACAGACACCTGTAGCTGGATGGTGTCATATAGACGCTCCAATAGAGACAAGAAGCGGCCATGGATGCCAAGCTGCCTGCAACGTGCCAACAACAAGTCTCTAGGAACCGTGTCAAAAGCTTTCTTAAAATCTATGAACACAACATACAACTTCTTACGCTGGTGGCGGGCCCTGTTAATGAGATGCGTAAGGGTGAACAACGCATCAATTGTGCCATGTTCTTTGTGCTTATGGGGTGCCTTGCCGCGGTTGCACCGAGACTGCCGGGATGGGGCCACGCCAGGGTGGTGCTTAGCAGCGTATTGTAGGATAGACCGCTGACCCTTCTCCAGGAGTGGCTCCGCTTGCTTGCTGACGCCCCCAGCAACAGGCTCCTTTGAGTTGTGTGGTCCAGGCTCGTAAGCCAAGAACTTCAAGCAGACTTCCAAATCACCTGCCTCTGCAAAGTCATCCTCCAGGTGGCCAATCCTGACGGTACTGCAACCTGCTGCTGCTTTGTCAGAGAAGCAGTGTGCATACACTTCATTTCCTACCACCCAAGCTGCAAAGTGCTGCTGATCGTGTGTGTGGCCACACCAACACAACTCAGAGCGGTCAGAGTAGGTGAAGCGTGGCGCAGCCCACCTGTCATAAATGTCTCCCTTTATGCACATGAGGACTGTTGGGTGTTTCTCACGAAGGCAATCCACGACCAGCTGCTCAACATCAGAGCATGTCAAGTGTGCTGGAGGAGATGGCTTGTTGGTGCCGCTGGCCCTGTCAGCTGCAACTTTTGAGCCTTTACAGCGGATGGACCTTGCTGGCTGAACAGTCGGCAACTGCAACACATGGAGCGGCCTGTCTCCAAAGTATGTAACTAGAGCATCCGCAAATGGCCGGTATGAGTCTGCAAACATGAGCGTGCCTGGCGTCCAGTTTGGAATGTGATCTTCATTATGCTTGCAAGCATGCGGCAGGCGCATCTCCCTGTCACGACTGTAGATGCTGTAATCCCTGACGGCTTCAACATGTGGCAGCTCTTGTATCAACCTGTCGAGAAAGTAGCGAGAGCCTGCGTGCTGCTCTGTATGGTGCTGGCTTGGCACCACCACCAGACTCCCATCTGACATCACATGGTGGATTACCAGGTGAGCGCTGCACTTCTTCTTGTATGTGTAGTATGTAAACAGCCAAACAAAGCTGGTGGGGTTGAGCTGGATCCCAAAATCACTGGCCATGATGCTTGTCAAGGCCACCTGCACCTGTTCACAGAAGTCTTGGCGGGTCGGAAACAGGTCACCAGGGAGGCCCACGTCACTGTCAAAGTCGAAAATGATTTTGACTGGGGTGTCTTGTTTAATGATTTCATTCACGTGGTTACGGGCTGGGTGCAGTCGAGTTGCCATTAGGTTTGCCAGCTTGCTTATGTTCTGGGGGGTGGCTGTGAGTGCTACAAAGCCACGGCCGTAGCGCGGAGAGCCCGGGGGGTGGGGGCAGCCTGAAGGCCACTTCCCACGGCCTTCAGTCACCTGCAACTGTAGCACAGGCGTTGGCAGCTCCTTGGCAGCAAACTCTTGCATAGCAGCTTTGGCGCCACGTCGGCCACTGAACCGAGTGAAACCATACCAGTTGCCTGCTGTAACGCTGTCCATTTCAATATCAGAGAACACTTTTTGGGTGTATGAATGAACGCACAAGTGACATGTTGTCCCTCAACCAATAAATAGTAGTAGTAGCTGATCGGAATTTACTGTAATGTAGTATTGCAGCCTGTTTTTTGGTAACAGTTGTCAGCCTTTGTTGGGTGCATGAATTAATCTATGAATGGATAAAATGAATCAAATGATTTGATTTGAGACATTGAGCAAGCCATTCCTGAGCTAAAATCAGATTGGCTTGACACTGGTGTTACAAGCTTGCACTCTTAAGAGCGGAATGCCCTTTTTACACATGTGCATGTTCATGTTGTTCTTGGCTGTGCCTGGCACGCCATGCCTGCACTCTTCTTCTGGTTGACGCTCTGTACTTTTCCAGCCTTTCTGGGTCACTTTTTATCTGGCGGTACACCTCTTTGTGGTGCCCCTGCATAGTAGCAATCCTTCGTGTCAGCCAGCGGCGCATTGAATAACTGGCAGGGAGTTCATGTTCTTGAGGCAATACAATGCCATGCAATTGCGCGAGCTGCTCTACAGGCAACAACTTATGCCAAGGCAGTTGTTCATGCATGTTCACACCATGTGTTGCCACGGGTAATGTATGCATAATCATGTGGTTTATTCAGTATCCTTGCATCAGAAAATTACTGGGTTAATTGCGAGTGGTTTCAAACGTTTTACATTGGCAGGGTTGTAGTTATCATGTGTAATGTACACCAGGGTTGAGGGTTTCTGCCGCCTGCAGAAAGGGTGGTGGCACCTAGGCACACAAGCCAGCCATTTGCCTCTGTGTTGTGATGTACTGTGTATGCTGTTCATCTGCAATGCCTCGACTTGCGAGGAACAACCTGTTACATTTCACTAGTACTGCAGGTAGCTCTTCATTGATGGATTGTGTGCTGCCATGGCATAGCTTGCTAAAATCTACTGGTTCTGAATCCACACTGCCTTCTCTGACTCTTGACGGTAGCTCACAATCTGGCAGCAGCATCACAATATGCATGCATTTTGCTGCCTGGTTTGTTTGAATCAACTCCAGAAGCTTGTTGATGGCTTTGACCTCCCAGTGCGGGCGTCAGCAACAATCAGCCGGCAGTTGCCGTTGCAACCGACACGCTGAGCGGTTGTGATGCGGTCTAACAACCCAGTTGCGTGCAGTAAAAGACACCACTGATTTTTGGAACCATACATGCCAACAGACTATCAACCAGGGCATGCTCCTCACAGCCTTGGACACGCAAGCACAAAACACTTTTCACGTGATCACCGAGGCTGTTCCATCTTGGCTGCAGCAAGGCTCCAAGCTTGGTGCAAATCAGATCGTGTGGAATATTATTTGCTGCCAACAGCAAATCCAGTGCAGGTGTTGTTATACTGTCACCCTGCAAAGCACTTGCAATAGGCTGGTCCACAAATCTGTGGCAGCATCTGGGGAATTTTGAGGCTGGGATGAGCGTGTCAGTTGTGGTGATGTATACATATCCATCAGCAAAGCTTATAGCACTCTCATCAATTTCCATTGGCAGCTCAGTCAGCAAAGCCATCACACTGCGCTGAATAAGTGTGGGTCCAGCACGTCTATTTGCACGTGTGTAGAAGCTGATAATAAAAGTTTCAGTTGGAAGTGAGCAAACCCAATATGCAGGCTGCTGCTGCTTGTACACATTGTGCCTTGTAAACCTCAGGCTGTTGTCCGTTGCATGTGCTAGCAGCATGGCCAAGGAAGCATTTGCACTGCCCTGTGTGGATGTTGCCGACATTGTCCTAAGTATCTGGCGGGGCTTTTTGCACATGCAAACAAACGCAAACAAGAGAGAATGCAAGCTGCCACATTGCTATGTCCATCCGCCGGACACTGGCGGTGAAGAGTACAGGCTGCTGAGTTCTGCTTGGTGCAAAAAATATCATTATGTACAGTGTGTGGTTATCATGGCAGTGCCAGCTAGCACCAACAAAGGCAACACATGCAACTTGTGCTCGGCATATGAGCTGGCGATGCACCTTGCTGTACAGCTGCAGTTAGAGACTGAACCTTTGACACAGTTGCCGCTGGCAATCTGCCAGAGAGGAGCCAACAGCTGTCAACCCATGTATGCCTTTCCTTCAGTCATTTCTGGTAAGTGGTTGCTTTTCCAGAGAGCAACTGAAGCCAGCATGTTTATTGCGCTTTGGCTGAGCCGTAATCACACAAACCTGCTAACCACGGAACAGTGGCTATCACTCAAAACTTCATCACAGTTTGCTCAGACACTTCTCAGATGCTTGCGGCCATGCTTGCCAAATGCACAAATACTACAAGAGATGCACACAAAATGCTGCCACAAGCACTTGGCCCTGAAAGATGGGTGGTTAAACACAACCACTCTACATTTCAACCCTCTACCGTACTTGCAAGATCACGTGGAGTTTCAGCATGCACTCCCATTCTGCTACAAGCAGCTAATGGGAGTTGAACCCAGCCAGATGGAACAAGCACTGGATGTATTGAGTGATTACTTTCCTGTGCAACAAGAACGTGAATGGCTCATACGCTACCTTGGCCGCTGCCTGTCCCAAAATGATGGAAGCAAAGTGCTGATATGCCTTACAGATAGTCTGGGGAATGTTCCTGGCAACTCAGCCAAATCCACAGTGCTCAGTTGGTTGCAGAGTGCCTTGGGTACTGACAGTTGCACCCTCTGCAGCGGGCAATCACTCACAGTGGGGCATTCTATGACCCATGCTGTATTAAGTGACACAGCATACATGCACAGGCCATTGATTCAATGCTTCGATGAGATTAGCAGGACCAATGGCAAAACTACATCAGCACAACAAATCAATTACGGCCAACTCAAATTCCTGACCAGCGGTAGAAGAAACCAGCCTGCCACCATAATTGCAGCAAACGTTGGTGACTGGCCTGATCTGCTTGAGCTACAGGAGCTTGATCTTTCATTCACAAACCGCCTGATCATGCTGCCAGCTAGGGGCAGGTTCCAATCAACTGAATGCACAAACATTCAAGACAAGCTGGATTCTCTTGCACCAGCCCTTGCACGGATTCTGCTGAATGCATTTTTAGAATACAAGCAAGCCAACAATCAGCTGCTGCCAGTGCCAGAAAGTATGCGGTTTTTCAAACAGCTTGTTATTCGCAGCTCTTCACTGCAAAAATACGCCACCGATGAGATCAAATTCACACAGCATTGGCTTACACAAAACGTACTGCATGATGACAGCCGCAACCTACCAGTACACACACTCTGCAGCAACTGTTCCACTTCCACTGGCAGAGCAACTTCTTGAGCAAAACCCACAAGAAACAAAACACACCGGCACAATTACAACAGTTGTTAGATGCTGCACTGGTGACAAGGGGGATACCCTTCAGCAGTAATCAGCAACAGTATGAAGGCATCTGGCTGGCTGGCTTGCAGTGATGGTTAGCCACTCCAATCATGCAGTCTCAATGCTGTATCAACTGTACCATCCACAAGGCCTATCACATACTGCATCACTTCTAACTGATCGGGCACCTTGAACCTCACGCGCTCAGCACAGAGAGACCAGTGCAACAAATACACCCTGAATCGACCACTAAGTGAGGTGGCCAATGCAACATTTGCAGGCTGGTCTGCAGCCAGATGCACATAGCCTCTCTTTACTGCTGCCCTGAAACACAGACTCAAGTTTTGTTGAACCAGTTTGCTGTGCTGATGTAGCCACCTCGCCTGTTTGAGGCTCATGCTTGAAAGAATAAAACCAGGCCTGCTCAAGCAAATTATGCCTACATCCATCTGTGCATGTGGACTAGTATCATGATGCTTGCATAGGGCCTTGCTAAGTAGCAATCTTACCCACGGTTGTGTTAGGACGACACCCTCACAGAATTTCCACTGCGTATACAGACCGCAAACACCATGGCCGACCGCACCAGATCCATGCAAAGGAAGCGAAACGCCAGCAGCGCTCATGGCTGTCTGCACAAGAACCTCATTCTTGAAATCAGGCAGCACGTCTTTCAATGCACCTGTGGCCTGTAGTGCTGGCTCTGATTGCCAGGGCAGTATGCCATAATAGCGCTGAGTGACATGCTGTTTGGGCAAAGACCGCTCACCTGATGTTATTGCTTTCACAGTTTCAATACCCACTGAAGCAGCAGGCAGCTGCAGGCATTGGTCACATATCACAACAGAATGGCACTGTGCTGGTGATGCTTCAGCCGCTGCATGATAATTCTGCTGCTGCGAAGCCCACACCCTTTTAACCATTGCCAATTTCACGCTGGAAAATAGCAGTGTGTCTGTGTATATTTTGATGCCATGACTGCTTATGTCAGTTGTAAGTGCATACTGCACATCCAGCAAGCTGAGTGCCATAAATTAGCAACAAGAAGCATCAACAATTTAATTTCCTAGCACAAACCACTTAAGGACATGCCACTACAATGCATACTAGAGCATCAACAAAATGGTCCCAGCCCAGAAGAAGCCAGTATCCCCTTGGAGCAACATTGCCTTGCTTCCAAATGATACCCTGTTTGACAGGATGTGTGAGCTGCAACAGCACCCGCCAACCTGTGTGAAGCCAAGTACCTTCAAATCCTACGTAACCCGACTGCGGCGTGTGCGCAAGCAGCACCATGGCCTGCCACTAATCAACATCATTTGCAAAGCCCAAGAAGCCATATCCCTTCTGGAGCAGAACGCAGCTGTGCACCTCGCAGCAAACACACTCACTGATGACCTGGGGGCTGTGTTGGCAACTGCCAAGCACGCAATGAGTGAGCGCCAGAGAACACACACAACTCACTACATGACCGTGTGGCAGGCTGCACACAAGAGGGTCCAGGACCAGGCTAAAGCCGCCTTCAACAGTAACAAAGCCATCAGCGACAAGCAGCGCAATGGATTTGTACCATACAGAGAGCTGTGTGCTGTACGCGACAGCCTGCCCTATGGCAACCAGCTGCGGCTTTGGCTGGCCATGAGCACTATGATTCCCTGTGCCCGCGCAGGAGACTATGCAAACTGCAGGCTGTATTTCCACGCGCCAACACAGCAGGAGCTGACTGCACACGCTGACAACTACCTGGTGCTCACTACAGAAGCCCAATACGTGCACCTGCGCGTGTTCAAAACAGCCCGCTGCTATCCCAATGGCATCAAAATTGCTATCCCTCGCTGTCTGAGCGTAGAGATTGCTCAAAGCCTGCAGCTCAACAGGCGCCACCACCTGTTTGTGCAAGAGAAGGATGCTACGAAGCCATATGAGATCCACAAAAGCTTTGCTGGCTACCTTGAAAAACACCTGAAGCACGCACTGCGCAATGCAGATGCTACCCCACAGCTGGTGAGGCGGGCATGGGTGACAGAAGCACACGCACATCTCAGGCCAGCCTTAGAGTCAGGTGATCCTGGCAGGGTGGCCCTAGCCAAAGCAAAGATGACTCTGATAGCTCATTGCTGTGCGCATGAGGTTTCAACACATGAGAAGTATATATATGATTTAGATGATGGTGGCAAGCCAGAGCTGATGGAGGTGACGGCAATAGCCCCGCTACCTCCAGCAGTTTCAGTGGCGCCTGTGAGCATTGAGTTTGAGGACTTGTGACAAATATCTGGGGTATACGCATGGATAAACCTACAGGTACAAAAACCACATCCAATGCATGCACCGCCGTTGATGATGATGAAACAATAAGCATAGTGATTGATGACAGACTCCTGGTGTCAGGCCGGAGACAAGGACCTGGCAAATGCAAGGCTGGTACTGGTAACCAGCAGCTACCTGGTAACAACAAGCATGCTAAATCAACCAAGCAGAAAGCAGTGCTTGTCAGAACTCCCACACCTAATGCTACCTCTGCAAGGCCTGGCAGGCCATGGGTAGCTGTAAAACTGGAAGAAAATGATAAAATGTATGCACAATTCCAGACAGGCTGTGCTCTCCGGAGCAAAACTACCCATAAGTCCTATATGAATCTACTGGCAACAACCAGCAAAATGTGTGGCGGAATCAAAACAGAAGTGCTGATAAAAAATGCAACAGCCAGTATAGCAACGATTGAGCGGCATGCTGCAAATTACAAGCTATCACCAAACTCGGTAACCAGCTACTTCACAGCTGTATTCTTCGGATCTGGAGTCCCCGGTAGGAAGCGCCAATCGGACCGTGAGGGCAGCCCTCCGCGATTGTAAATCAAACACCACAACAGGGACTGGGTGAGAGTACCGCTTCATGCGGTGAAAATATCCCCACACCCCCTATCCTATCCTATCCTATTGGCAGTAATCAAGCACACCGTTGCATGTGCTAGCAAAGCTAAGCTGAAAAAGGAGATTGCTGACTGGCAAGCTGCACACAAAAGATGGCAGCTGCGGTCCCAACAACCATACATTCAAAATAAGGCAACTGCCAAGCAGCAAGCTGGCTGGATAGCCTACAAAGATTTCTGCAGTGTGTGTGATTAACTATCTGATGGTAGCAAAGCAAAGCTGCTATTCAGCATGTACAGCTATATACCCCCATGCAGAGCTGATTTGGGTAGATGTTTCATATTCAACAAAACACCCACACAAAAGGAGCTGGCAAGCTTTACAGGGAATTACATATCCCTCCAACCTGAGGGCAGCAAACAGGCGTCATTCCTCCACTTAAGAGAATTCAAAACCGCACGCTGCTATGCCCCACACGGTGTCAAAGTGGGGCTGCCAGGAGTACTGGTGAACCAGATTCAGCTTTCACTAAAACAACACCCCAGGTCATACCTATTCGTGCAAGAGTATCAGTGCGACAAACCTTACACACGCTCTGCTTTTAGCACCATGGCCAACAAAATCTTCCAAAGATACACAGGGATTCCAGACATCAACATTCAGATTACCCGGCACTCCTACTGCACATATGCGATGGCTGTGAATGATGTGTCATTACTGAATCCATGCAAGCAAGCAGGTGAGCGCGCTCTGTGCGAAAAGCGGCTAGCAAACATTGCTCACTGCATGTGCCACAGCTTGGACCAGCAGAAGAGGTATTGCTTCAGTTTGCAGCAGCACACAGGGGCACCAGAGCCAATCAGCAATAAAATTGTACAGCGCAAGGCACACGCAAGTGAACCTGTGATCATTGAGCTGTTAGAGTGACATACACATGCATGCGGCCAACATCGCCAAAATGTTCTTGTGCATGTTGCACACAACAACAACAAAGGATGCCTGTAACTTCCACAAAGCAAGGCCAGTCAGCAGCAGCAGCTACCACCCACAAGAACACGACAACAAAACTATTGTCACTAAATGAAGTTATCATCAAATGGCGAGTACTGGATGATGCAAAAACAGTAGCACGCTTGGAGAGGCTGTTGCAGCAGCCTGCGTGCGGACCTGACGGCAAGCCCAAGCCTGCTTTGTCAGACAGCACCATGCATGAATAAACTGCCAATCTGAAAGTGCTCCAGACTCGTCTCACTGAAGAATGGAGCAAACAGCCTCGGCAGACGCTGCCAGCATACGTTGAACTTGTATTGCGTCCAAATGGACCCAAAGCGGCCGTACAGCTGCTTACTGATCCAGCAGAGACTAGGAGGATTGCAATCTGCATGGCTTCTGTTGTCTCCCGTTGCTTTCCCAACTTGGATCCATCTGAGAAGGAGCGTGCAGTGACAGCATGTCGGGCAGTCCTCAGCCAGGCACGCAAAGAATATCTGCAAGCAAGGGACAGGCATGGGGGGTACGGGGGATTTGTTGACCCTTCCATGCTGCTGACAGCCCAGCAAATTCATGAAGGCATTGAGCAGCAGCCAGTTGGATCAGCTGACAGGTGCCTGCTCAAGTTGATGGCGGCTCTAGCGCCCTGTTTCCCCACACAATACAGAGTGAACAGCCCTTTGCTGAATCTGGGGCACATTAAGGTCATCACAGCAGCAACAGTTGCTGATGCTCCTACAGTAGATGCATGGGCCGATAGTGTACATTCTGATGATGAAACACAAGAGTCTGGCTTGCTGCTGGTGACTGAAGACCAACTTGTGATGCACCTGCTGTTTGATGTGAATCAGCATGGCCCACAGGCCATGAGCTTCGGCATAACCTCTGCTGCCCTTGCTGCAGAGGTGCGAGCATATCTCGCCAGTTTGCCACCAGGCATGCCATTCCTGTTTTCACAAATCAAGGGGGCAGCAAGGGTGGCATCCAAGTGTTACACAGGAGCAGCAGGCAGGGATTCATTTAATGCACGTATCAACCGGATTCTGGGAAGAGTATATGGCGAATGTGGTGGGATCAAAGTGACTCAAACGATCTTCAGACTGTCTCTTGTGCACAATCATCAGCAGCAGTGGGAAAATGTATGCAAGGCTTAGCTCAGCACTGCAAGCAGCATGTGACCATGCTTTTTGCTGTTCAACACAACACTGACTGAGTGGGGTAGTCTGTCCCCGCCTACTGTAAATGCTGCTTCTCTTTCTACACCACCCACTGTGCATGCCCCAGACTCACAGTGCGCCCGCCCACCATCCTGGTGCATACGGCATGCACTGCACATGGTACTGACACACTGAAACAAAACAAGAACTCGGCCCCAGCCAACACAACCCCAGCCAACACAATAAAACATGCAGGCATACCGTTTCAGTCTTCTTCTTCTTCCTCCTCCTCAAATGTTGTCACAACATCAGTGATTGCCACAGTGGTTGCATTATTGCCAGTTGGCTCATTGTCGGCCCAGTATGCAGGAATGCCCAGCAGCTTGCGAGCATCTCCGGGATTGTAGGTGCGCTGATGTTGCCCGCCTGCCCTCTCCACCTGTGTCTGCAGAGCCAGCTTCTCCACATAGCAGTCCACCAGGATGCGGTACACGTAAATTTACGTTTAAACCGTCTTCTGGGTCTGCTTCTGCCGGTAAAGGCGTTGTATGGCCTGCACGTGGTGGGCCCACCTACAGCTTTGAACGCCCTTCCTTGTTGCAGACGTGATTGTTAACAAACTGCTGATTGAGGGTATAGGATCTGACTGCCAGGTCGAGACGAAGCTGCCATGGCCTGCCCTGACAGGTAAGGCAACTTTTAAGTTTATATCAACTGCAGCAGGTACAAACAACAGGTGCCTGAGGCATACATTAAAATGTAGGGAAACAAAACTCGAATCTAAATCAATTTGAGTTATTGTATGTGGTGCTGTGTGCGGTGAGGAAAGGGCTTGCAAACGGGGGTTGCGTCTCGACTCTGCAGGAATGTAGGGATGCTGATGAATGACAGTAGCAGCAGCACCAAGCCACCAGTGTAGCAGCTGCCCAAGTCTCTTGCCATATTCTAGTCTTGTTTGTTGAATGTAACTATGTTACCAGTTGTCTCTCTCGGGTCTTGGTGTCTGTCTAAGGACTGCAACAGGGCAATTTCAAAAATTTCACTGACTGCAGTGGGGCTGATGATGGTCAAAATTCTCGCTGAAAAAAGCATGGAATTGCGTGAAATAAACCGTGAAAATTGCAACGGCACATCCCTGCATGGGGTGGGACTGTCCGGTACAGCTATCGTACGCGAACGGGTACAGTTGCGGGGTTATGCGTCACCGGACGTTTTCTCTTCCTGCCTTCGTGTATATTGCGCGTGCCGAGCCACCATTGCCTCCGCACATGCATCGCTGATGGTGTTGGCTTGTACTGTAAGACAAACCTCTTAAGCCTGCTTTCTCCCCACAGCTTGAACCCACTGCCAATCTTGACAAGGCCCCTCACACATCGCAATCTGGCAATCTTGACAAGGATCCTCACACATCCAAGATGCCACGATCGCTGTTGCTGGTACTGCTTGTGGCGCCCCTTCTGGTGGTGGGTGTGGTGTAACAGTAATCAACCACAAGATCTTGCATGCTGCTTCGCTGTCTTTCCTTCGTTTCCCTATGAAAAGACACTGCTGAACGTAGCCTTGAGAGCTCTGAACGCGTACCTCACGCATGCAGGTCGAGGCTCAGATGCCCACGCAGTTAGGCTCGCCAAATGCCAAGGTCCTGGGACGTCTCTCCTTGAAGAGTGAGTAATGATTCGTCTGATCAGTGATACTAGCACTGCTGTTTGGGGTAGGCAGCATCAGTGACATTCTGCAGACTGTGGGTGAAACTGTGTTTGTCCATGCAAGTGCAAGCAGACGACTCAGTCCAGTGGACAAGGGTCCAGTGCGCCGCCAATATGGTCCTAAGTAGGTAGTATACCAGTATACTGAAGCAAACATGCTTGTCATCCTGCTTCCCTGTACACAGACAACTCTGGCGTCTGGTTTGGGGAGGGCGATCAGTACCCTCTGAACGTGTGGGAGGCCTATGACGTGAGTGGGAAGCACTGCATATGCACTGCGGACTCTCTGGCATCAGGTGTTCATAGGCAACCCCAATTGATGCGTTCAGCAGTTGCTGGTTGTCTTTTGCGGACTGCTTGAGAACTGAGAGCATCAACACTTCAAGACAGTCCCAGCATGTAGAGGCCTGTAGTAAATGTAGAGCAGCTCATTTGTCACTTCAGACCATGTCTCTCACGCTCAGCACCTAGTAGGCTACCACTGATAACGACAACTGTCAGGCACACAGAAAAAGTGGAGAACATTGTTGGCTAGGTGTGTACTGACGCTCGCAGAAGTGTTGCCCATTTACACTGAACGCAGTGCACTTCCAAAACATTGTGTTAAAATGCCTGTCCTCCAACATTCTTAAAACGCAACAACAGGCACCAGACACCCTTCCAAATTGCTCCGCCCACAAGGACGTCTTCACCTATGAGCACTACGCACCCACAGACCCCCACTACACAATCATTTACGGTGAGAACGTGGGTGGTCAGTGTTATGCTATCCCGGGCAGATGCTGGTCACAACAAATGGCATCTCTAGATGCATATCACATGCAACGGTTGCTGCCAAGGCGGCTGCAGAATACCTGTACTTTGATGCGATTGGGAGTGAGTGGGGTGCCGCCACTCACTCCCAATCGCATCAAAGTGCCCAATTCAGCTTTCATACATCAGCCAGCCAGGGCAGTGTATCTGGGTTGAGCTCAATGCAATTCAACAATACCCACATCAGATAGTTCATGTATGGGTTTTGGAATCATGCTGTTTCATCAATGCCTTTGCACAGCAGGGCTGGTCTTTTTCAATGGTCATCTGCTCACTTCACACCTTGCTTTGCGTCTGCTTCCACAAAAACTTTCTGCAGTGGATTCTGCCACAGGACAGGCCAGCATGGTGACTGCTGGTCACAAGCGCACCACACTCTACAAGATTGTGAGGGTGGGTATGTGCATGTGCGCAACCATGACCCTCACCATCTGCATGACACTGGATTCATGCATGTAAATGCGTGTAAGCGAGGAATTGGGATGCAGAGCAAGTTGACATCAGCAGCCGTGCTTCATGCTGGATACAAGCAGCCCTGCACGATGAAGCGGTCCACCTCAACTCCCAACAGACTGAATGTGGTTGATTTCCACGTTTGATTTCCGCTGCTCCAATAACGTCAATGTGTGACTCTTTGTGACCGGTTGTGTGACACCTTCCACTGCTGTCGTGACACCTGTCACTGCTGTCATACTTTTGTCCTGCTTGCTCAGGTGAGGGGCGACATCCTGACCAGGGAGGCTGTGGGCACAGGCGTTGAAACCTGCCAGTTTTGGAAACCATATGTTGACTTGAGGACGGGGGACCTGAAGGTCCAGGTTATCAACAAGAATGAATGGACCAAGCAGGCGAACGGCACTGTCACCCGCAGCAGCCTCAACTGCTTTGTCAAAGGTGAACTGATCATATTGAGCAAGGGCCCCTTGCCAGGGGGTTTGCATCTATGCATGAACTTGCCACCTGCATGCTGGCAAGGATGAGGCAGACAGACAGTACCTGATCCTTGGATGTCTTGATGTGTTGGTTGATGTAGACGCAACTTGCAATGAGTGACTCTTGCCTGTCCTACAGGATGGTACATATCATTGCACAACATAACATGTTGTCTGCAATGACAGCCTGAACACAGTCGAGCGTTGATTCACTTGCATGAATCTTCTCAGGATCTTGAGAGAGAGAAGTTACACGTGGATACCTCACCACAGGAAGTGATACTCTCCACAACATAGATCTCCAGATTGTGTACTGCCCCATTTTCTGCAATACATGTTGTTGCGTCACATGTCTTTGTGGCAATTGAGCAGTGTGTCTGGCTCAACACTTACAACATCATGTTCTTTAAGCAAGCTTGCGTTGCAATGCTGCAGGCAACGAGAGAGCCGGTTGCTACCCCCAGAGTAGCACCAAGGTTCACTCGGTCAACGTGGCAACGTACATTTGCAAGAATGGGGAGTGTGCTACCTTTGCACCCATCTATGCCGTGGAGGAGCACCACTGAACATGGTAGCTGTTCCAAGCTGCTGAAGGATGGCGACCCACACCGTCCACTGTGTCAGATTTGTGTAAGGCAGCTGGGCAGTCTACGGGGTGTTGAGGCAGGTGGCTAGCTAAAAGGTGTGTAGCCGCGGTAGAAAACATAACTGGTCTGGAATTGGTGGTTGGGGTCGGTGGGCCTCTAGTCAGCATGTGCTGGCGATAAGTGATGGGCTTGGACTTACAGCAGGATAAAGACAGCGTTGCATCACGGCTGCTGAGGGGTGCAGCCGCGGTGTTTGAAACATAACTGGTTTGGATCTAGTGGCATGAGGCATGCGTGCCTCTCATCAGCAGGTGCTGGTGTGGATGGGCTTGGAACACCAGCAAACGAAGGACAGTGTTGCATCATGTGTCACTGAGAGATGTGGATTGGTGCTTGAACACCTGGCCGGGTATTGATTGGTCTATAGTGCAAGCTTCTTGCTTGCACATGTCTTCAGGCAGTGTTTGTGGTGCATTGGTGTGTGTTGTGCATGTGCTAAATCTGTTTGTTTGATGGCGTGCCTGGCGCCTTCCCTTGTGTGTGTTCTTATACGAGTGAGGTTTGATACATTCCTATTCTGGTAGTGGAGAGTACCACTTTCTGTGATGAAAGTATCCACGTGTAACTTCTCTCTTTTAAAATGCCAAAACAGCAGCAGGCCAGACATATTCCTGTATAAGCCAGGCAGACATGGGGAATCCGCTACATACACATGTGTATGCAATTGTACAATTGCAGAAATGAAGGCTTGCAGGGATACGGATAACAGCTAGTTCCTTGAAGGCGTTTGCGTTTCCTTCGTGAATTTTGTGTAGTTAGGTGTGGTTTTGCTGCACAACCCCGTTGTGGCAGTGTCGGCGTGTAGTTGGGCCCAAAACTTATGCAAAATTTGCTTTAATACTGTATCAAATATTCTGAGGTGCCGCTGCGCGGCTGTAGGCTTGTCATTTAGCACAAAAGTGCCAGACATCTTCCTGTCAGTCAGCGGACAGTCACCAGTGTCCGCTGAGTGTCCGCCCCCTGGTGACACCTGTCCGCTGACTGTGGAGAAGTAGTGGTTTGCTGCTGCTGCTACCGCTGGTGCAACCTCCTGTATCAACTCTTCATTTGTTAGCTGCCCCTCTGTCAGCTTCTGCTTTGCAAATACTCCTCCAGATACTCCTCATCCCCCTACGCAGCCCTTAGATTGTACGTATCTGTGTGGATTGTACAGATTCTCTCTAAACGTGCATTGTACAGCGACCCAGGTGCACTGCAGAGCCATAGAGTGGATGTGACAGCGTATCCACGGGCTGGGTTTAGATACTGCCATCGTGTTTTGCACGTGGGCGGTGTGCGAGTAGATAGTACCGATGGATCACCTTTTGGTAACCTGTGGTTGCTGCTTTGGTGACCACTTGGTGAACCACATGGCCTGTATTGGACTGCACACTAATTTGCACATGGCCTCAGTGCCCATTTCACTTCATGCTTGGGGCTGAACCTGCTTCAGGATTGAGCAATATCAATGTAAAAGCCATGGCAGAGGGTGCCTGTAATAAAAGAAATTAACTAAAACCTCATGTGGGTCTTAAACCCTGCCTGTCTCCAGCTGGGCCAGTGATTTTCTCGTCTCCCTTTGCCCGATGACCCCTATCACAAAACAGACTGGAGACTAAACCCCGGAAAGTGTTGAACGTGTAATGACTGCAATAATTCAATTATAAAGCGATCCAATGTTCACAATGCTGCCCGGACGCCAGCAGTAGAATGAACAGCACCACACACAGGTGCCTCCTGTAGCCACCAAAATCACAGCTGGCTGCCTCGTCCATGCCTAGTTGAGACTATTTTGATCTAGGTGAGCGACATTGAGATGACTGCACAATCAACAACAGCGCTGCAAGCAAAATGCAGCACGCAGTGTGTGGGCTGCTGTGAACTTGCCAAGAAGGCAGAGCGATGCAGTTCAAAGCACCAAATATACACAGTGAGGCATGCACAACACTGCAACTCAGCTTGCATGTGTGAAAGCAAGCCAAACCATGCAGCAATAACTCTTGCTTAGCTGCCTGCTGCAAAGTACAGCAAACCACGCATGCATTCTTCCATACATGCAGATACAATGTGCGGAAGCATTCAAAACTTGACACAATGAGGCTGGCCACACCATAACGCTGCTTAGCAGTGTTCACACTCTCAGCATTGTCTGATCATGCTGCCGTACTTCTCAACACCATATGTGCCATTGTAAACACCTTATTATGCATCCCACTTTTGCTGACTGCCTTGCAGGGCCATCATGAGTGACTCAGAGGGTGTGGGGGATGCCATTGACCCTGACACAGCCTGCCTGGCATGTGGCAGCCAGGACAGTCCAGAAACCATGGTGATTTGTGACAGCTGCAGCCACGGATTCCACTTGAGCTGTTTTGGGCTTCCAACCATTCCTGAGAATGATGAATGGCAGTGCCAGGGGTGCCTTGAGCTGCAGGGTCTGGCAGTGGGGCAGCTGGTAGTTCTGGAGATGCCTCAAACCCTGTACAGTGATGGGCAAGATCCACATTTTACTCAGGGATCCTTCAAGGGGACCATTGCCAGGCTGGGCAAGTTGCAGCCAGGCATGCTGCGCCAGGTGCAGCTGCATGTTGAGGATGCACCACTGCCAGGCAGTCTTGCCTTTAACAGCACCAGTACATACAGGCGCCTCCAACGCATACCACCTGCCAGCAAGCAGCTTGCAGAGCAGCTGTACCAGCGCACGGGTTCTGAGCTGTGCACAGTGACTGTGGCCAGTGGGCGCTATGGTATGTTTGGTAGTTGTGCAGCAGCAGCAGACAGAGCTACCGAAGCCTGGGTTGTGGGCCAAAATGCAGTGCAGCGGGCTCTGCAGGCTATTTCTGGGCCAGTCAAGCAGCTCTACCTGTTAAACAGCAGCAGTGGCAGCAGTAGCAGCAGCAGCAAGGAAGAGTGCAGAACAGTCAGCGTGTTGGGTAGCAAAGCTGTAACAGCAGCAGAGCATGACAACCAGCAACAGCAGCAGCCAGTTTCTATGCAGAAATCATCACCCCTGCCTCCTTAGCAGCAGCAGCAGCAGCAGCAGCAGCAGCATTCAGGCCAGCAGCAGCACACTCAGCATCCAGCAGGACTGTCTGCAGAACCAACCATGCCACCAAATCAGCCTGTGCCACCACCAGCAGCACCTGCGTACATGTCCTGGCCTCAGATGGGACCAGGTGCAGAACCACATCAACTGCCCAACATGACAGCCTACCCAACAGCACCATGGCCGTACATGGTACCCCCTGCGCAACCATACGGGATGCCAAACTACCAAGCAACCCATCCCGCAGGAGCACACCCCCTAGGACCACACACCGGGCAATACACACCTCCTATGCCTGTCATGATGATGCCCTGGGGTTGGCCAACAGCGGCTGCAGCTCCAGGCTGGGGGATGCAGGGTCCCTTCAGCTTTCAACTGCCGCTGCCACTTCTGCCACCAGGCTGGCAGCCAGCGCAGCCGGCGTGGGGCCAGCAGGCACAGGCTGTGCAGGGGTCAGCGATGCCATTTGCGTCTGTACCAGCAGCAGGTGGCAGCAAAACCGGTCAGCGGCGCAACCAGGTCAGCAAGAAGGCCAGGCAGCAAGTGCTTGTGCAGGCTGCAGACAGGGTAGATGAGGTTGATGAGGCTGGCTGCTTGAGTGATGATGACTGGCTGCTCGAACAGATGCCACCTGCTGCTGCTGGCTCACAACAGGTTGTCAAGGTGGTGTACAAGGTATGTGATTTTGAAGCGTGTTATGATAATGGAAGGTTACGGTTCCTGCCGTAAATTGTGGCCATATGCCCAACTTACATCACAATAGGATACGGATCATCACAAGTGGTATTAAACACCCCCTTATTCTCTAAATAGCACTCCCCTAGCTTACCAACCCCCTCCCCCCTCTCACCTGCTGCCTGATATTTGATACCAGTTTCTCAATGGTGAGGGGCGAGAGGATGAGAGGATAAAATTGTTAATATGATCCCAAAAATGCTGCACCAAGCGCTAGTGGTTTCTGTAGCTGCGGCCACCCTCTCACCCTCTCACCTGCTGCCTGGTATTGGCTGGGCCCCATAGGGCTACTAACCGGTGAGGAGCCAGGTCCAACGAAACTAAATAAGATATTCGGGGTCGGTCCAAATATTCGGCACATATCATAACGGCGAACATATTTGGGGTGCTCTATTCGGATTTAAAGTTTCAGACCGGTTCGGTGCATGTCCCCACCGCCACGGCAGAAATCGCTCCGAGCTCCACTGCCAAAAAAACCGTCCAAACCACCCTCCAAACAAATCGAGCAAAGACTTACAATTGATTCAAACGACATATCAATTACTACATCGGAGTGCTCTCACCGCAGACATACAGACTCGGCTGTTTCAAGCCAGATTTCCCTTCAAGTGCCAATATCTTCGCGTAGAGAGCGAATTACGCGGTTTTGTTAAAGGGCAAACTTTCTCCGCGTATCTTCACGGAGCATCCATTCGCACTGCTTTTGAGGCGATCGGTGCATGCATGAATCCAAACGGGCCGTTCGAAGGTTCTTAGAACTGCAAACCGGTACCGCGCTTTGCAAAGACCGCTCGACAGCAGGCTGCAACTGCTGCTATAATACATATAAATAACAACATGTACGAGGTACTGTTCCAAATGGCTTCGAGCTGAGCTGGGGATTTGCAGTCGTTTTCCCGCGAATGTAAGCAACCAGTTTTTTTCGTCCACACCTGTAAAATCATGGACTTATGTTTGCTTTTACACATACAAATTGGGCGCCCTGAGAGCTTGATCAGAAATTTAACAAGCGATAGCTGTAGTGCTCGCGACCTTCCGGTCCGATCTCAAATCCATGTATGATATTAAACGTATAATATACTAAACACGAAGTGCTTGAGGCGTTTGATAACTCGTCGTCGAAGTTACTGACAATCGGTTCTTCTCCTGCCTCTGCGTGCCGGGTTACAAGGTTACAAGGAGCTACTCACTGGTGCTCAATGTAACAAAATGGGAGATAGCTCATGCAACAGTACAGGCAAATGCATTGCTGAAAAAAGCCTTGTGGCAGTGCCTACTGATCTTGAGGGCTGCCACACCTGAGCTCTAGAACCTGAGTATGGCTTTCCAACTTGCAAGTGTGGCAAAAGGTGTTGTATCTCACTGATTGCAACTGACGCATAGCCTGGCTGCGGTTATGGTCCTAGATATAGGACAGCCCTTGAACAAAGGCTTCCGTACACCTGTCGCTTGCAGGTGAGCTGACTGAATGCGCGCAGTCTGCAACACAGCAGGAGGATGATGCCTATCACAAAACAGACTGCAGACTGAACCCTAGAGGCAATTTGATATGAACGTTGCTTGTCATTTAAATACGTTTAACATATTTCGAGTGCATTATTGATATTGAAGTTGTGTTCCCGACGCCTTTAAGCGAGTCGCACTTCTCCACAAAGCGCAGCAATGGTCCTGCAAGTCTGAACACGCGATTAACCCAAAATGCACAGTAAGCACATGTGTAATGGATGATAAACTGATGTGTTTGTGCAAAAATGCACACCTACTGGAAAAATGCAACTTGCGTCAAAAGTGTAATTCTGATGAGAAAATGCAAGCCATGCCAAACTGTGTATCGGATCCATGTAGGTGCAACAAGGTAAAGCATGCACCTGTACACAAACTACATTACTTAGAACAATACATAGATTGGCTGAGCAGGGAACCAAGCAAGGGAAACGTTTCCCCTCTCAAGGTGCACAGCTTAGACCATAGGCCTGTCATGTAGGGGGTCAAGCAAGGGAAACGTTTCCCTTCTCAAAGTGCACAGCTTAGACCATAGGCTGGTCATGTAAGGGGGTCAAGCAAGGGAAACGTTTCCCCTCTCAAAAGTGCACAGCTTAGACCATAGGCTGGTCATGTAAGGGGGTCAAGCAAGGGAAACGTTTCCCCTCTCAAAAGTGCACAGCTTAGACCATAGGCTGGCCATGTAGGGGGTCAAGCAAGGGAAACGTTTCCCCTCTCAAAAGTGCACACCTTAGACCATAGGCTGGCCATGTAGGGGGTCAAGCAAGGGAAACGTTTCCTCTCACAGTGCACAGCTTTAAAAAGTGTGTGCCCTTGAGCTGGCCATCAGCAGCACACCATAAATAACAAACCTCGGTAACATACCATTCACAGAGGCTTGCACAGCAGCTGTACCAGCGTACAGGGTCTGAGCTGTGCACAGTGACTGTGGCCAGCGGGCGCTTTGGCATGTTTGGTAGCTGCGCTGCAGCAGCCAACAAGGCCGCTGAAGCCTGGCTTGTCGGCCCCACTGCAGAGCAGCGCGCTCTGCAGGCGCTTGCTGGCCCAGCAAAGCAGCTCTACCTGCTGAGCAGCAGTGGCAGCAAGGAGGGGCACAGGCCAGTCAGCACAGGGGCAGCAGAGCAGGACAAACAGCAGCAGCAACAAACAGTTCCCATGCAGACATCACCACCCCCACCCCCACAACAGCAGCTGCATTCAGGACAGCAGCAACACATTCAGCACTCAGCAGGACTGTCCACAGGTCCAAACATACCACCAAATCAGCCTGTGGCCCCCATGGCAGCAGCACCTGCCTACATGCCCTGGCCTCAGATTGGACCAGGTGCAGAACCACATCAACTGCCCAGCCAGACAGCCTACCCCTCAGTCCCATGGCCATACATGGTACCCCCTGCACAACCATACGGGGTGCCAAACCACCCAGCAGCGCATCATGCAGGAGCACCACCCCTTGGGGCCACCCTTGGGTTCTGCACACCTGCTTTGCCTATGATGATGATGATGATGCCTGGGGGTTGCTGGCCAGCAGCTGCAGCTCATGTGCCAGGCTGGGGGGTGCCGGGGGGCTGCAGCTTTGCACCGCCGCCACTACCAGGATGGCAGCCAGTGCAGCATGTGGGCCAGCAGGCACAAGCAGCGCAGAAGGCGGGAGGGTCACTTGCACCTGTGGCTCCTATGACAGCAGGACCAGGCAGCGGCAACGCCAAGCGGCAGCGCAAGCAGGTCACCACAAAGGCCAAGCAGCAGGTGCTTGTTGAGGCAGCTGATAGGAAAGATGATGATGATGATGCTTGCTGCAGCAGCGATGATGACTGGGTGGATGAGCAAGTGCCTGCTGCTGCTGGTGGTGGATCACAACAAATAGCCAAGATTGTGTACAAGGTAGGGTGTTGTTTTCTTTTGGATGCCGACACAATGTGTGAAATGTTGTGTAGAAACTTGAACATCAGCACTCCTATGGGCATTGAGGGTAGGAGTGCCTAAACTTACTGAGGGCAGCAGGTGTTCCATACACATGTGCTGCATACCTACAGCCCATGAGCGGCATCCCATGCTAGCACTAAGACCGGATGGCAGTGGTAGCAGTTTGCACAATTATATAATACACAAGCTCCTGTAAATGGGTCAAGTGATACCTCCAACTTTGGCTTTATCTGGGCCAGACACTGGGGCCAGCCACAAACAGCTCAGGAATTGCTTTGGGTCGGCACTAAGACCGGATGGCAGTGGTAGCAGTTTGCACAATTATATAACACACAAGCTCCTGTAAATGGGTCAAGTGATACCTCCAACTTTGGCTTTATCTGGGCCAGACACTGGGGCCAGCCACAAACAGCTCAGGAATTGCTTTGGGTCGGCACTAAGACCGGATGGCAGTGGTAGCAGTTTGCACAATTATATAATACACAAGCTCCTGCAAATGGGTCAAGTGATACCTCCAACTTTGGCTTTGTCTGGGGCCAGGGCACAAAGCAACTCAGAAATTGGTATTGGGGCAGGGCTACAACCAGAGATGGTTGGTAGCATTTTGTATGCTGTGACTCACCTGCTTTTGTTGCCTTGCAGGTCCTGTCCACCCCACGGGTGCGTGGCTCACGAATGCTGATCAACCCCACGCTGGCAAAGCAACACGCTCGCCTTGTGTGCATAGTTGGGGTCCCGCTTTGGCGGTGTGTTGTAGCAGAGGGGACTGCAGTGGCTGCACAAGCGGCAGCAGATGGCAGTTCCAGCAGCTCCAGCAGCAGCGCAGCCAGCAGAGTCAGCATGAGCCCAGCAGCAATCAAGCAGGCCATGGCAGCCTTTGCTGCACAAGATCCCACCCACCGGCAGTTCCTTGAGCTCAGGGAAAACCGTGGGCTGGCCAAGCACCTTGGCACATTGCTGCAGCTGCTGTCAGTGAACGATGATCCCCTCACCATCGAGGCAGACATCATGACATCCAGGTGGGTCCTGCTCGCTCTCGTAGGGTTTGAAAGGGGTCTATGCCGGGTCCTGCTGCCCATTCTTTCGACACTGGCCTCTGCTGATTGCCCGTCCCTGTGATGTTGGCACCGTGCCAGTGACTGATGCCAACACACCCAACATGAGGCGCACCTGTTTTGCTGTGCCTTGATATGTTTGCCCATCCAGGTTGACAGCAGACTGCTGAGACTAGCTGCACTGCGTTGTGCCTTTTTGTGCAAACACGCAGGCTGCTGGGGTGCATTCAGCTGCAAGGCCAGCGGAAGACCAGCTTGAACAACACACTGTCCAGTGGCCGCTCTGGCTTTAGGCTCCTGTTTGGGCGTGCGCTGATGCCAGGTGAGAGGGCAGCCGTGTTTTGGGGCCTGCAATGTGGGGGCGAGAAAGCTGTGGGTTTAGCTGCTATCGGTTTTCCCCTTTGCTGCTAGTGACCTGCGGGGGCCCTTGACACCCACAGTATGATGTGCAAGGCCTGTGTTGAAAGGTTGCTTGGCTTTCAGATGGATGTAAAATGCCTCCCCCCGCTGCTCTTTGCTGGCTGCTGCAGGCATGGACTGTGCGCCCACAACAGTCAAGGTGTCTGGTGACCAGCTGCGCATCAACTTGCACAGCCCGCTGCCAGATGGTGCTGTCAGTGACATGGGAGCTGCACTGAACGCACGTGGCACGCTCAAGAGGGAGCCGCAAGGTGTCATCCGCACACTGGAGACTACCCAGCTGCATCTGGTGTATGCCTGGCGTGAGCTGCTGAGCCAGCTAGCAGCCCTGGAGAAATGGTGGGTGGCTGTGTGAGCACTGACAGCTGACAGCTGTGCCTGTTTATACAGCAGTTGCTCTGCCATCCTACAAGTGCCTTTTTGTACAGTGCAGTGCCATAGTATGCAATCACTCCACCTGGCATGTCTTCATCATCAAGAAGAAAGCAGTTGTATTGTTGCAGGCGCTGCACGGACACGCTAACCACTCCATTTTATGCCAGGCTGACTATTACCACAACAAAATTGACCGACCTGCCTGCCTGCATGCGCTGCTTTGTACTCACCTGCTGTACTCACAGGGGTGCGCCAGAGTTTGTGCCGCCCAGCGTGCTGGCCCAGATCAACAGGTGGACCATTGTGCTGCCGGCTTGGCTGTTCAGGGGCTGCGTGGATCTTGGCAGGCCCAGTGATATTTCCCTCTACCACATAGGCTGCTTCCACTTGGTGCTGCCGAGCGGGCACAGCACGCCGCTGGCCGCTGTTGTCCTGCACAGCCTGCAGCAGCAGCAATACAGCCTAGATGAGGTGCTGGAGGCGTTCAGAGACGCTGGCGCCATGCTGTGCATCCGCGTGCCCAAGTGCAAGCAGGTCTAAGCTGTGCACTTTTGAGAGGGGAAATGTTTCCCTTGCTTGACCCGCTACATGGCCAGCCTATGGTCTAAGCTGTGCACTTTTGAGAGGGGAAACGTTTCCCTTGCTTGACCCCCCTACATGGCCAGCCTATGGTCTAAGCTGTGCACTTTTGAGAGGGGAAACGTTTCCCTTGCTTGACCCCCTTACATGACCAGCCTATGGTCTAAGCTGTGCACTTTTGAGAGGGGAAACGTTTCCCTTGCTTGACCCCCCTACATGACCAGCCTATGGTCTAAGCTGTGCACTTTGAGAAGGGAAACGTTTCCCTTGCTTGACCCCCTACATGACAGGCCTATGGTCTAAGCTGTGCACCTTGAGAGGGGAAACGTTTCCCTTGCTTGGTTCCCTGCTCAG